>JACYFI010000975.1:0-13272 GCA_020975735.1 Ophiocordyceps xuefengensis | reverse complement strand
AAACACCTTTTAATTTTTCAATAATGAAATAAATAAGTTGTAGTTAAATTCATTTTTTTGGTGGTGGAGCAAGTAATTTTTTTTTATAAAAAAATGTTTAATACTACATCGCTAATTAAAAAATAAATATAGGTGGCGCCAATTCTCGTGTGAGGCGGGGTCCATCACCAAAAAAGAATAAGCTCTTGCTTTTTCTATTGCATACAATAGATACACCTAAAACCAATATAAAAGTACAATGCTGTAGCATAAATTTATTACGTAGGTTGGACATATTGAAACTTTGAATAATTTAGAGGGCAGGTTGGCCTCTTCTGTGTGAAAAGGGCGTATGCTGTGCAGGCCCCCGCCACAAAATAAGGACAATAATTATTTAAATAATAGACTAAGTATTCAATTCAGTGCGCTAGCCTGTTCGCAATCCAATACTAGGTAAGCAAGCTAGCGGCTAATTATGCAAAAATGCAGTACTTCCTATCTTGTAGACTACCACACAATGGGGCGCTAGCCCTCATTTCCAGACTCCGAACTAAGTCGTAAAATTAGAAAGTGATTATACTCTGCATTGAGCTAATAGATCTAAAAATTCCTTATCCTAACAAGCAAATACGTCTAACGCTGCTAATCACTATCAGAAGAGATTTAAAATTCAACTTTAAGTAAAAGCTTGCTAACCTGCGTATTTTTTGTTCATAGAACATGGACGATATACAGGTAAGTCTAATTATTTTACTTTTTGAAAGCGGTAAACTTTAGCAGAATGCGTGAGGGGGTTAAGTCGTGGCTTTGTTACTCCTTCATTTCTAAACTAACTGAAACATCAGGTTTAAGTTAGCGTTTGTATTAATATCTGTATAGAACCCTGGGTGTTAAAATCAACGAATTTCTACAGCTAAACTTTACCCTTCTACTAAGTAGTTTTGTAAAACAATGTTATAAGATATAATCAAGCGCCCACTACTACTACAATAATCCCCTCCCTCTAAATTAAATTTCAATCCCTGAAAATTGCCTCTAAGGGATAGTCTCTATTTTTTCTAGGCATACCTTGTAGCATTTTTATATCTAATTCCTAATCAACCCCGATCTGTGCCTATGTTCACTGCGAGATATTGAAAGCGTAGGTAACCCTTCCTTTTTTCAATATTAGAAATAACATGTAATTTTATCTTTATATAGCTTTATCTGTAGTCTATATATTTTTTAATTAGTATTAGGACGTCTAAACTGTATAATCTTTTACAATAGCATGACTACGCCCTAGCACTTCTTAAAAAACTCCTAATCCAGACTATTTTAAACCATAAACCCCCTTTATTCTAAAATTAGCTAAGGGATTTAGTTCAGACCTTTACGTTTACTGCTACATAGGATTATTTCTACCTTTCTATTCTCTTATTTCATAGTTTGCAATAATTCCTTTAGATTTTCCCTTATGCAAACATGGATAAAATTGGGCCTAGTTTCCTGTTTAGTATTTAACGTTTTTCTCTAAATTAGCCAGGACTTTGTGCGAAAAAATTTTTTTATCTTGCACGCCGAGTTATTTCATGCATTAAAAATCAAAAGAATAAAGGATGGACTAAGTCTTAAGTTTAGTTATTTACGAAAAGGTTTACCCGTTATTACGGAATTCAGGAGATAAAACTCTTTTTACGTACTCTTTTTGAGCTTTAAATTCGACATACTAAGTCCTGTGGCCAGGTGGTTTAAGACTTTTAAACAGGTTTATATCAAATTAATATAATTGTGTAGTTTACCAGAAAGATCTTGCTTTATATGTTGTACCTCTATTACCCATAACCCATATAAAATATAGCTCTTCTGGTCTTACAAAAAATGATGAGCATTGCGCCCCATATCAAAAATAGAATTAGATATACTAATATTAGTCGGCTAAACAAAAAGGAAAAGTAATTAAGGTGGCTATTAAGCTAAAAATCCCAATACCCGTGTTATCTACGTATTACCGTATAACGGCTAGTTATTTTATAAAGATAAATACCACCCCTTATTTTTTTATATCCGAAGGCTCGCTCATAATAGTTTTCTAAAAAAGATTGTAAATAGAGATGGTTTTAAATTAACTAAGTCCAATTGTACTGAACAATTAAAATTGGTGTTGTAATCTTAACCAGTAACTAAATATATTATTTCTGTTTTTTTTTGCATAAATTTTCTAGTCATTTGCCCTTCACAAGTACTAAGTGGAAAATAAAGATAACAAAAACAATCGTCATCATATATTTGGAATTCTTGTCGGATCAAATAGCTATTTATTTTGTTAGTAAATGGGTGCAAGGCCGGACTAATTTTATTAGAAATTTTTCTGCGGCCCAACTATCATCTTTTATCAGCGCACTCCTAAAGTCATTCATTTTATTTTAAGCAACAAATGATATAATAGGGGTTGAATTAAAGTAAACAAGAATGGTTAAACCCATTATCACCTATGTTTGATCCAGGACACTATTTTCTTATTAACTTTTAAAGGTTACAACCAAGGGTATTACGTCTCTGAGGATTTCCTTACTTAAAGAATACATGAGTTTTAGTTGTCCTATTTATTTAGGTTTCCCGTAATTGTCTAGTTTAGTTACGGCCTAGATTGATAGGGATTCTAAGCATATAGTGTTACTTTAAATTTCCATCCACTCTGAAAACAGGGCCTACTGGTGGCCAAAAACAGTGTTGAAGGAAAAATGTAGATGTTAACACCCTATAAATAATAAGTTTAAAATTGTTGTCTTAGGCTAAGATAAATCATAATTAAGACCCTAAACATTTTTAGGAATTCAGAATATATCACCTGAAACATTGCTTAATACGGACTCCCATACTAAAACGTGTTGAATAATGGCAATTATTTTAATGACGCCGGTTTAAAATTGACTTCTTATCAAGTTGAATCTCTTTTGGTTGCGCATCCATGCTGAGGTTCCAACATATAAGCCACCCCCCTAAAGGGTGCTAAGGTAGGGGATATGCTCAAAGGCTTCCTAATAATGTCTCACAAATTGCTTGTAACCTCCCTCCTTTGGGTATATTGCTTAAATGTGAAAGAGGATAACCACACCCGTAAATTGTATCTTGGTTCTTTATTACTTTCTTTTTGCTATTTCTACGGGTAGTTTAATGAGATGTTAATTATTATTTCCAGGGTTGTTATATATTAATTGTTTCTCTAAGATTTATATCTCTTTTTCATTTCAAAGCATGGTTAATCGTAAATGTACAACCTACCAACAGCCCACAATTAGTTATTTATTAAAACTTTTAAATTAAAACTTTAGTTTACATTACAAGTATCTTGTATTTAACCCTCCTTAGCACAAAGACATATCCTCAACCATTCTACTTTGAATATGAAATCTTAAAGGGGTAGTTAACTAGACCTTTAAAGGCGGAGAAAATTATCGTAAGTATTACATCTGAGGAATAAATATTAGGCCAAACAGCTATCTTTTTAAACCCCCAGGATATAGGAACTTTCCAGTGTACCCTTATACAGCGGTCCGGTACCCTTGTCAACCTATCTTTCTTTGCTCTCCGCCAAAATACTATAAAATAAGTTAACGGCCTTTGGCGGCAAGCTAGGAGATACCACTGAGCTAAGACTAATTTGTCCTTGAATAAGGTATCAAACCTTTTTGACTACAGATTAGGCCGCCCGTTTACCACCTGAACCCGCTTCTAAATATATTCACGCATTAAACCTTTGTTAAGATAATATAGAGGGTCAACACTTTATAGGGTGAGTGTTATAAAAAAAAAATACTTTTTTTGCCTGAATAGCACCGAAAGAGTCAGCCCCCTTATTTTTTTTCTATCCAACGCGGTTCCCCTGATCCATATTCTCAGGGAATTAACAAACTTACTTTATTATTAGATCTTAAGATTGTTTTTTTTTTAAAGTTATCCTTTTTAGTGAGTTTTTAAGATTAAAATTAAGGACTATTTTATAGTTCTTTTATAATTTTTCAAAGATATTTAGTATCTCAGGGAAAAAATTGTTTTTTACCTTTTTTCAAGTATATTTATGCCTTTGTTTAAATCTTTTTTTCCTGATTCCTGAAGCTTTGGTATTTCAAACTTTCCTACCCCCTTATCTAAATGATCTTTTAGAGACATCAAATCTTTGTCTATTTTTTTCATATATTATATTGTGTTTTTCATTTTCTACTAAGAGCTAATAGATTCGGTGGCCGGTACCTCAGAACAATTCCAATATTCTAATCATTATATTGGCAATTTCACAAGTTGTCAATTTTTAAGTAATTTTTGTTTCATCTATGAAGCTTTTTTTTTTATCTTTTTAAGAATCTTGTGTTCAAAATAGTAATCTCTTAGTATTTATTAAGGGTTTTATTTAAGGGGGTTTACTATTTGTGAAAATCCCTTCTTATATTTGACTTTATATCTTTTTAACCCTTTTATTATACTCATATCATATCTCAACTTAAATGAAAATTAATTAATTCATTAAGGGTAGCAAAAAAAGAATTACTTTATAGTACAATAATAAAAATAACAATAGCCCCAATAATACATCATTTAAAAGGACATATTACTAATTTAATCGTATTTTTTCTTGAATTAACCTTATATTTTTATACAATCATGAGTTATAAAATATCTCAAAAAATCAATTTAATAAGGCGATAGTCAATGCCCAAATTGATATAGGATATATAAATACATAAGCCGATCACTACTAATCCTTAACTATAAGTATAAAGAATACTACCTAATATAAACAAACATCTAAAGCATTTATTGTAATTTTTATTACGAGATTCCCTGCGAGCCATGCGGAGGGATGCTTCCTGAAGGTGCTTCGCAGGATATAAAATCGCGCCAGCACATTAATTATGAAATCTAAAAATTCCTGTTGTCTACGGAGAATCAAAGGTCGAAGCCCGTAAAATTTTCCATTTTTGTACATATTTTTCCTAATGCTGTGTCCAGAGGTCCAGTCGAAGGCTTGCGCTTACAAGAATAAATTTTATAAGGCGGCATAATAATCTTATTACTTAGATATTTGTAACTATATTATTTATACGTGGCAAGTTGGCAGAGCGAAGCAAGATAAAACAGAGCTTTACGTATAATTTCAAAAAAAAAATAGCCCACAGCTTGAGTTAATAATATCAATACTTACGGTATCATTAAATATATGGGCAAAAGCTGCCTTTTTGGAATTGGACTATCTCTTTTCATCTAAAGAGCTCCAGTGAAACACGCATATTTTTGAATAAAAGAACTCTAGTTCTAAATAAAGGGATTCTGTATTGTATCATTTTAAGAAAGAAAATCGAAATAATTTTATATTCATATATATCAAATGTGAATTTTATAAATTCACGTTGATAAGCTTTAAAACAAATTTTTATTTAGAAACTACTCATATTAAAACTTATAATCAGGGGTATAAAATTCTATTCCATAAAGACTCATACAAACATGTCCCAGTGCCTTAACTGATTGAAATGTAAAAGGGTTATATATTTGAGATTTCTTACTTTATTTTTTGTGCTATAATGGTTACTAAAATAGGGGTATTAAAATCATAAAGGATAATTTTAGATCGTAAAATTATCATCTCTAACTGGTAGATGACGCATTCCAAGTCCTATTTACCTAATAAATTAAGAACTAGTTTTAAGGATACCTTTTTGCATCAATTCAATCCTTAAAAATAAGGAATCATTAACTTTAATTATTTTATTTAATCAGGTTTATAATGAAATTCCTATGATATTATAATCAACAGTTTTCTAAACTATACACACCTTAAATTTATTTATACCATTATAATTCTATTAACTAAATAAACAATATTATTTTCTTCAGTACTTATTATGTAGGAAATAAAATTATTTTTTACGATTGATTCTTTTACCCAGTATGGTTAAATAGTGATTTTCCGCAATACTGTGGTTAAAAATTCTTCATTCTTCTTATTATTGCATCTATTCGGAATGCTTTTAAATACTAATTTTTTAAAAAGAATTTTTCGCTTTAAATCACAAAGTTTCCTTTCACTACTATTTTGCCGTATCAGGAATAAAAATTAGTATAAGTGTTTATCCTTATTATTTAGTCATTAAAATCCGTTTTGTGCCGCGTGTTTCAGCGGGGAAGGCTTATTTTCTTTGTGTTGTCCTGCTCGCTGGTTTCAGTTATGTAAATTTTATATTTATATAATATTATAATAGATGCGCAAGAAAGATTCTGTAAAAAAAAACGGCCGAATTAAATATTGACGTATATCTCGAAGAATCCTTTATAAGTTTTACTGCTGATTGTAATTTAATTCGCTAAGTTTTTAGTATTAGATATAGTAGTAATTATTATTTTTCACTTTTAAAATTAGAAGGATTAAAGCTTTCCACTTAGAACTAGTAAAATAACCGTAGATACTTATATAATTTAATAGGTAAAAATTAAAATGATAAATAAAAGTTCCTGCAATATATCAAATTGCAAAATAATGAAATTAGCCTCAAGGCCCCATTTGAAGCAACAACGTTAGTAAGTCATTAAGTTGCTCAAAATATTTACCATACAACCACTTGCTCACGCAGTGATCGGACTATATTAAACTTATCAATGATTTTAAACTTAATAAACTTTCGATTGCACGTTTAGTCTCTAACGATCCTACTCCGATAATAATTTGATGAAATTTGAGTTCTTTTGTTTTCCAGGGTACTTATCTTAAATGGGTAGGGTACATTTTCAATCCACTACCTTATCCCTTTTCCCCAATTAAGAAAACATATAATGGCTTCACCGTTAGCAAATTAATATTCAATAAAAGTTTTTCCGAAAAACGTATGGGAACTTTTTGACGTGACATAAGCCAAAGACATTTAACTAAAGAATATTTTTGGATTTTTCTAAAAGAACTTCGGACATTTTCCCTACAAGAAGGATATTAGTACAATGTGCCACTATTTTAAGGCTTAATTGCCCTCTTTCTTTGGGTATATTCTATGAAAATGAAAGGTTTTCAATTAAGGTTAGAACTTAGTTTTGTCGTCAAGAATATGTTTTAATATAATCCAGTATATTTCAAATAAAAAGTCGTAATTTTGCCCATTAAGGAAGAATTTCGCTTCCCGATAACTTCACGTATACAAAACAAACCCTCCGCTTCCCATAAAAACCCGATAAATCAATAGCTTTATAGTACATAGGTGCCTTAAATTTTAGGCATTTTATAAAGCATATTGCTCTTAAATTTTAGTATTCTATTGTGGATAAGTTACTTTTTTACTTGAACGTTTTAGTTAAAACACTGGTTTTTTAAACATGCAAGTTGACAAATTTTCTTTTTTGAAGTTAAACGGATAAATTCAAATATTTGTATTAATTTCAATAATTTCTTTCTTTTATTATCAACTCAAAATAACATCAAGCCTCTTCCAGTATGATTCAACACGTCTCCACCTACTACTTTAGCAATCTCAGACCCAGCATATTATAATAGATATTAGAAGCTTTAGATAATTTATAAGCCCCTAGTTCCGTATTGTAAGGACTGTTTCGTAAATGATGTTACTTGTCAAATACTCCAGTCACCGTCCATGGGACCTACTCAAAACCATATTTGTAAATATATGTTTATAAGTTATGTTATCACCATAACCTCATTAAAGCTGAATTATAAACACCCTTAAAAGACACAATTTTGGTCTTATCTGGTCTGATCCATAACAAATATTGGTATACTTAATCCTAAAAATTCGAAACCGATCCCGTTGAATACTATATCTAGTGAAGCAATTAGCTAACACAACCCACTTACGAATAAATTAAATTAATTTAAAACTTTCAATAGAACTAAAAATAAATACATTTTTTTATATCTCTTTCTGTAATGATTTCTTTATAGTTTGCTGCTTTAAGTTTTAAGTAATTAGCTCGCCTGTGTTACTCCCATCGTTTCCTTACTTATTGAAAGTTTATATCCGCAAATTCGTAAAACGAATATCGCTTTATTTAATAGGCCTATTTTGTTTAATGTTACTATCAATTTTTTTAAATTATTAGAATTCAGTCTCTTTATAGTAGGTAGATTCTTCAATAATTATTCTGGGAATACTCAAATTAAAGCCATTCACCGCCAAATAGATTTATTTACTTTAATCACCATCTCTACTAATGAGCGTGATTAGATTAATCAATTTGGATTAAAGTAGTAAAGATGGAAATATTTACTAATATAAGCTCTCTAATAGAATTTATTATACATATTACTGGATGTGCAGACAAATAGCTTCTATCATTTCTATCTCTTACTCTCTAAACAAGTCGAGTTATTTTATTTGCGAAGCATAAAAGGATTATTCTCTCCATTTTAAAACGCTCTAACATATTAGACCTATTTTTTTTAAAGAGCGTACTTTATTTTTAGCAATAAAGAGCTAACAGTTTTTTAGGCTTCTTCGAAATGTACATAACCCGTCGACGGGTAATAACCTTCGTTTGCAGTACGAGTAAGTAAGGAACTACATTTGTTATATGGAAAGTTTTCTCCTATTAGTTAAGTTTTTAATTATCTAAATGATTGTAATATCTCAAAGTGCAGAAATATCTTTTTATCGGTATTTAAGGTTAGAAGTCTTTTATTATAGGGCCATATAGAGTTTTTGTCTCACTATTTTAGAAAAAAGAGTATTTAAGATAGTTTTTAGATTCTATAGACATAAAAAATGCACTAGAAGCTTCCTAAGTATTGACTGTGTTTATTATATTTAATTTATTAAACAATATACACCCTTGATTTATCATGGTTTCCTTGTTTCCTAATATAAAGCTCCTAATCTTTTTCCAAAATTAACTATAAAAATATTAATAAGGTTTAAGCTGATTTAGGCGCCAACCTCTCTTTTTTTTTCGTGGGCTCGGAGTTTAGCCATGGGGTACTTAGATTTTCTTTAACTGTTAATAAATTTAATATTTTTGTTTATGGGACTTATATCTAGTCATTACTAGGTAACTATATTACTGTTTAATGGTTACGGTGTAGTTCGTGTTAAAGACCTACTAAGAAAATTCTATCTGTTGTTCTCCTGTGATTGGTTCAAAATGTCATATTGTCACTTTTCATTTCTAAAGATATTGTGAAATGCCATTTTAGAACTTTTCCCAGCATATAGTAACCTTTCAAAGGGAAGCAAGTGGAATTATTAACCCCCCTATTGTAAACCATAAAGACGAGAAACTTTAATGAAAATAACCATTGAGCGTGCCATTTTTTATTAACACCACTCGTAGCACGTAGCTAACCAAGAAGAAAAAATTTTATCCCTGGTACGGACTGCAAAAAATCAATGTCTGCAGCTTTAAAATACAGCTCTATCCCAAAGGACAGTATATAATTAATAAAATCGATCAGCTCCTAAACATCAGGGTTCTTTATCAGCTACCACAATACCACATAACCCTAATGTTTACAGTTAATGTTTTGAAAGAACCATGTGCTCTAGTGATAATAATCTTCTTATTCCTGATGGTTAAACCCTAATCCCGCTCCTTATCTTTCTGTACCCTAAAAGGTAGAAACATGTACCTGCTGCGATAGGCGTCAGCTGAAATCCTGAACTAGAACCTGAACCATGTAAGATTGCATACTCGAGAAGCTAGGGTGAAAAAAGGAAGGCGTCAGCTTAAATACCCTAAATACAAAGGTAAGGAAGTTATTTTAAATGCTTTCTTGCTAGATATTTTTTGATAATGTTATGTTTGTTTAGTCTATTGTGTTGGCAGGTTGCCCTTGTATATTTTTTTTTAGCCCCAGTCTACCGTAGTTGACACTATAAAAAAAAAAAGAAGGAATCCCCCCTACTAAGCTAAAAATCGTGCGTGATTTGTTCGCCGCGGATCTCGCTTCAAGATAAACTTTGTACCGCCTTTCTGATTATGGAAAATGAAAAGAAAACTAAGAACGGAGGCATCAACTTTTTATGCTGTGCACAGAGAAAGACAATCGAAGTGCGAGTTACCCGGCTGGCGAGCTTCTATTTATTTGGTCTGCGCCGTTGTTGGTCTTGGGGTCTTACTGGCCGCTACAATTCAAGCGTAATGAAAATCAGGTAACAGCAGCCTTGGTGCATCAGAAAAGTTGTCTTAATTTTTTTCTTAATCTGTATTAAATTTCTTGCGTACTTTGTCCCCTGAGTATCCTTTAGTTTGCAATAAACTTAAATTTTTTTTGTTATACACTTTACCTTTTGTAAAATTACCTTCTCTATTCATGGACTATATAAACGTTTCTAACTTTAATTTACAAACATTTCATATTTTGCAACCAAAAACATGATATTACTTATCGGAAAATTACCCTTATAAACAAGTGTTGTGATACAATCGGAGCTTTTATAAGACCTTGTACCCCTGAGGCTACTAGCAGTATATCACCGTTTTTAAATGTATAAATGTAATAGTTCCTGATTAGGAGAATTACCTTTTGGTTTTATAGAAATACCTCTAAGATCTGGACGTATCCCCTATTTCATCTCATTGGGCCCTTTTTAACAAACATTAATATAGAAACAACAAGAGCTTTGGATAACCCAGCTAAATCCAAAAATTATTCAAGATAATCTTTTTAAGAAGGGTGGTAAAAATTTTCATAAATATTCACAATTTATTCGTAATTAAGGCCCGAAATCAATTGATTAAACTTTACGATCAGTACAAAATTACCATTTTCATTTAAAGATAATCTATAAACAAACCTGTTTTTCTTACAAATATATTATACTCCTTTTTTATCTTAGAACTTTACATACGACCATTATGCCTTAATTTGTTTTTTCCATATATAATTGTGGCTAATTGTATTTTCAGGAATTGTTGAAGAAACAATCTGAATCTTGTTCCCACTCCAATCAACCCCTTCCTATTATTAATCCTGCTGAGAACAATAACGCAATTCCTTATCTTGTTTAAGGATTGGTTCTATATTGTAGATATAATGGGATCAGAATTTAGGTAAATTAGTTAATTTATTCTAGGTATTTTTTAGTTAGTGTCCCAAGCTATCTCTACGGAAATCAGCAAGTTCTTGCATGTTCTTCCTAAATCAAAGATTGTTTCCTAACGTAAACACGAAGGTGCACTTTTTCTACAAAAATTTCCAGCCACTTAGCAGATTTTTACGTAAACACCCTTGTAGTTTATCCACGTTCCCAGTCCTAAGGATACCATGTGGTTACTTCAAAGTATAAATTCCAAATTTCCTATAGACATCATTAGCGTAAACCATACTATTGTACCAAATAATAGGTTTCGAGAAGTAGCTAATATTGTTGTACTAAAAATCTATACCGAAACTGCGGTATAAACTTAAAATAAAACCCGTTCGCGGCAATTAACCGAAAAAGAAATCCAATAGTCTAGTTTTAACCCTTTTTAATGTTTCATCAGTGTTGTTTGTATGATCGCCTACAATGCCAGCTCAATGTATTAAATAATAGAATGTATTCGACGTACATTGAGCAGCCATTCTCAGCCCCCCACCGGTGAAGCAGTTCTGGTAGTCGATCACTTTAATAACCGCGGTCTTTAAACGAAAATTATTGACCGTTTACACCAGGTTTTGCCTAACCATTTGTACTTAACCTTTTTACTTTTAAAGAGAACAAAGTAGTATAATTAATTTGAATTATCCTAAGGTATATTAGAAGCTTTGCTATTTTTTTTTTGTCAAGCCGACGGCTCCGTAACCGACACAAAAATAAGCGGTCAGGCCCTTTCAATTATTTCTATTTTATTTAAGGGTCTTATATAATTTACATCTGCCCTTCGATAAATCTTTAAGCTTGCCACTAAACTTGGACTTTTTTTTCCCTATTTTTAATCGTAATCTAATTTAAATATAGGACTCTGTCCCTCTAATTATTTCAAGTAATTTTTGTGTTAAGGATTTATAGCTGGCAGTGAACGATGGAACACTGCCAGCTGCATTAGTTAGTAATTTAAGAATTATGTTAGGATGTAGGTATTAATAGCGAATTCCACTAACAATATCATATGATTAGTAGTAAAAAATTCCTTATTATATAAACGCTGATGATACGAGCTAGAATTAAAAAAATTAAACCTTAATACATAAAACATTTATTTGCAGATGAATTTACTATTACGTTATAGCTTTACGTATTAAGAATGAACACATTCACCAAATAATATTTCTTAATATATGTTCAATTTTCAACCATTCTTTTTCCCTCAGAATTCGATTTTGTCAAACATAACTTTATATAGGCTCAAATATATTATCAATATACAAATATGTAAATCAGTAATTAGTTCTAAGTAAACCATCCAACGATCCTAAATCTACTGAAGGTGGGATTGAAAAGGCACTACTAAGGTCCATTCATTTCCACCCATTAGTATTGGTATAATTCAGACCACTATTAGAATAGGGATATCTGGGAATTTTATCTTTTTTTCCTTAAGAATATTGTTATGTATTTAACGCTGGTAACTGTTAAATCGCTCCGCTAACGCCTCCTTGCCTCATTAGATAACCTAATTAGCTAAGGGAGGTTACAAGTAATTTAACAAATTTTTAGTTTCTGCTTTTATACCCACTCCTACAAGTCCAGCTAACTATAATTAGTTGTTACTTTTTGAAAACAGAGGTCAGGCCCAAAACATATATTTTTAAGGGATTGTTGAGAATATTCACACATTATTAACCACTAAACTCTCCCTAATTTTTTAGCAGAGTTTCGTTCAATCTGACAATAGACAGTATTATTGATTACAATACTAAAAATAAAAAAGGAATAACCCTAACAATAAAAAATATGAGAATGTTTCTTGTAGAAATAGTATAGCTATGTTTTATCTTTGCGAAGGCACGCTCACGACCCACACCAAAAAAAAGCGCATGCATCCCTATAGCGGCTTGTCTGTTAAAGAACTATAAGCCCTTGAACAAACAAAATAAAGCTAATTTATAAAAATAGGGTACCTTTAAACAGATACAGGTTAAATAAAAAAATAATACATTTACAAAATATATTCATTTCTTGGAAACTTTTTGAAGATGTTTGAGGCTTTAGCCTACTCACTAAGCCTAGACCAATTGACATGCATTTCCATGGTTTTAAAATCTCCCAGCTAATTTTTTTTTATTTGTAGGATGGGGTGGTGTGCTGAGAAAACAAAACCATAAAAGTATGAAAAGAGGAACTTTTATTATTTTTACGCCATAAAATATGTATAGAGAAAAGAGATGTTGGAACA
>JACYFI010000974.1:0-11367 GCA_020975735.1 Ophiocordyceps xuefengensis | reverse complement strand
GCGGACATCCAACCAAAGGCAGAATTAAAGTTAATAACAAGGATATATAAGAAGCTTAATAAGGACAGGGGGCCTTTATATGTTAGATTAAGAGATTTGGACCCGGAGTGGGTTGTTAAAGTGGTAGTTGAAAATTTTATTAGGTTTATTAAACGCCTGCCGTTCGAAATCCGGATATTCTCTGGTAAATGGCTTGTTTATATGGGCAGTTGGCTTTTCTAACCTAGCTACAGCTTATTCTAGCCCCACCTTAGATCCCTCGTACGTTGTTTTAAGCCAGTAAAAGACTCTAAAAGAGGTGTAAGATTTTATTGGGTAAATAGGAGCTTCACCCTAAATTCTTGGTTCAAACCAAGTAACTCTGCGTTATAATGACGGATAGATTATATTCACGCTTTGATAACCTATTGTTATCGTTAAATTCACTAATTTAAAAATTGTTTGCTTTGACCCTGTATCGAACAGAATCGGGGTGGCTAAAAACCATACCCCCTTTTTAGCCTTAGGCCAACATTTTTATTGCTCAGCCGCTGTGGGTGCAAGGCGAAGAGGGTCGGATTTTAAAAACCATTATGTTCAAGAGATTGTGAAGCCAAGGGCTTTGAATGAATCCGTCCAAGGGTGCTGGGTAACTTATGTAAAAATTAAGAAGGCCTAGTGCTGGGTGCCTTTTTATCCTGCATTACTGTGCTTGCATAGTAAGAAGGAGTGGTTACATTATTGACATTCTTTTCAAACATACACCGCTATAGAAGTAAAGGGCTTACATTAATTTTTCCTGTAATCGAGGGATCAGCCACGCCCTCATATCTCGAAGAGATCGGGGGGCCGGTGCAAGGCCAAGAGAAAAAAACCGTACGAGGCTCCTTCAGAAGTTTTATACACAAATGCAGCTGCTACCAATGGAAAATTATTTATTTCATGAACAAATTTTTCATTAGTTGCTAACGCTATCCCTATGCCTTTATCTTCCTTTCAGGGTTCCACATACCCCATCTCGGATAGGGTGGCTTTGCGCTTCGTAGGGTTTACCGGAGTAAAGAAGAGTAATATGTATATCTTTTTGTCGCTCAAGCAAGATTAGTTAATTCTTCTTTAGTATTTTGAAAGGTTATAATATTTCACAATGTATAATAATAAGGTCGAACGATTTGATTTACATATTAATAGTAATTACCTTTGAAGGTTTTAGTTATATTTTAAAGTTATTGTTGTTATAAATCCTTTAAACCTAAAACGACGTAAAGAGATCCACGCAAGACGGTATTTGTCTGTTAGTGGTTAGAAGCGCCCTTCCTTGGGAGAGGGTATGCGTGTTGGTTCATTTCACCAGTAAACCCGAATATCAATTAACCTTATTTAGAAACATGTAGACAATACAGGTTTAAAAACAAAAGATATATAAGTATTTACTTTGTAATTTATAAAGTAAGTATATAACGGAAACTATTATGCGAATTAAGGCCGTTATCGAAACGTAAATATTTATAGTCCCATAGGACAATAAAACTCCAAATATTTTTACTTCGGCTCTGGTGAAAGGGACTTGTATTGAATCCGTGGGTAAAGTTGACCTTATTTCTTATTCTAAAGCTCTTTATTTTGGAAGTTAATTTAAAGAGATTGTAAACTTATTATTTTCAGCTATAAAATAATATGAAAATTCTCTTGCATGGGCTTCTCCAGCCCATGCAGCAAAATTTTCTTATCTTAGAAATAAGGGAGCTGGCTATTCCTCTAATGTTTAGCTTATTTGGGTCTATTATAAAGTCGCAAAAGTAATAATTGTGGGCAAATGCAGATTATTGGGGTAACTTGCCTAATAAAGTAACATAAAGAGTCTAAGAAGAAATTCTTAATCATCTAAACAGAAGGTGAATGAAATATCTAGTACGTCAGGAAAATAAAATCGAGAGAGATTCTATGAAATACACGTGCTCGAATATACGAGTAGCCTAAAAAGTACGAAACGGTAACAAAACGTTAAATAAATGGGGCAGGAACCCTTTCGCTAAAGGCTAATTATGATAATTGAGCGATAGTGAAAAGTACCATGGGGGAACTAAAACGAAAATAGTAGTTCTTACTAAGCGAGTTCGATAAAAAGAACGTTAGCTTTTGCATAATGGGTCGACAATTACGTTAGACTGCGAAGCATAGTGGTTAGTTAAACCGGGGCGTTAAAAGAACGAATAAGTGCTAGAAATTAGCGGAGCACCGGTTGATTTCACCAATTTGAGTTAGGGATTTCATAAAAAGCCGAACGGGTGGATTGTAGCATAATCCACCAAAGAACTGTGGGTAGGTGTTAGTGAAATGACAACCACTGACTGGTGATGGGCTAGTAAAAGACTAACAGATGTAAAGCAATCTTTAAAAATAGGCCAGGTATGTAAGAAATTGAAAACTTCTGCAATCAAACCATCAAATGTGACGGGAAACCCGTAAAGCATTCTAGGAACCAAGCAATATCGGAAACATATTTTGTGCCACCGCTAATGACTCGTTTGGTAAGGGCGTCAAAACAATAAGCATTGATATACGTAAGTTAATCGGCGAGTCCGCAGCCAAAACCTATAGGTGTCAGTCACCGATAAAGATTGTTGGTTGTGCTTATAATTTATAATTGGCTAGCTTTTCAGCGAAGCTAAAGCTCATACCATTAAGGCCTTAGGATATAGGTTTCGAGGGACCTTATCGAAAAGATTGAATAATAAATAACGAAAATGTAAGGCTCAAATAGTTCTTATGTATTAGGTTTTTATTGAGAGCTATATATGGGTAATAAAATATAAAAAAAACTTGCTTAGCATTTGCTGATTTTATCTCCTCGACGAGCGGAAAGGAGATAAATTGACGGCAAATGAGAAGAGGTAACTTTTGGTTAACACATTTTATTATTAGCCATAATAGCGCCCTTTAAATAAAAAAGTAAGTTATTATTTTAAAGATGGTATACAGAATATTATAAGGCGCAAGCTCATCATGAAAAAAGATTATACACTAAACGCATGACACCCGTAATCTCTAATATAAAAAAAGTATCGGAATAAATTCAAAATCCATCTTAAATGAATGGGGGCTTCGCCTCTCCGCTTGGGGATAGAAATAAAGCGGGGTTACTATTATTTGCTGCGGGAATTATAATATTAATATAAAATTTGCTCATCCCCGGAGGGGAATGGGTAGTCTCTATAAATTGTATAACTAATAGATTTTCATAAATATTATAGGTGTATAAGGCCACTTAACTTTACGTTTAAAAACACCTCTTCAACGGCGCAAGCTCGCTCTTTTAAAAATATTGTATAAGAACTTACCTCATTGAAATTAGAACATATTACTGATAAAGAACAAGGTTATAAAAAAGAAAACAATTACTATCTACGACTTTTTAAAAACCAGCAAAATATAGCTAGTAGAAAAGGCAAATTCTTTTTCTAGAGCTATAAACTACTAGAAGAAAACTTTTAAAGTTTTTTGGGAGGACGTAAATCTTAAATGAGGAAGCTAGAAATCAATCTTGCCTATGTGCAGCAAACATGGAAGAAAATTTTAGAGCCATCAGAATTAAGAGATGAAAATAGTCTACTAAGACGAAAAGGTATCAAATTTCAGAAAAAACCACCTGGCCAAAGATAGCTAATAAGCTATAAAGCCATTAATAAGTGGTGTTTAAAGGTCGAATGTTATTCATACATACTGATACCTAAGGAAAAAGGTATTTTGATCATATTTAAACAGCAGCCGCTAAACGCATTAGGGTGCTGTTACTAGGACCAGCCTAGGTAAGCTAAAGATTAAAAAATGGGAAGAATTAATAAAAAATATTTTTCTTTTTAATTTAACACAGAGTTAGTTAATCTTAGATTAATTTGCCTAAACGGGATAATAAAGTTTAAGAACTAGCGTTATACTAAATTATCTTTAGTGGAAGAGGACTTCAGCTTACCAGAGCCTTTTTTAGCTATCTATATATGTCTAAATACTATAAAGGAAATTTTTCGGTAAAAGAAGTAGACTTGTTTCGCGAAAAACTGATAATAATAGGCAATTTAATGAACATATTTAGTCAGGGTACATAATCTTAAAAAATGTCTCAGACAAGTGGTAAAAACGTTTTAATTTTGTACCAAATTGGGGGTTCAGAAGATTTTATATAGTAGTATGGGTAGACTCGGAATGCAAAGATTATCTTTGAATTATCGGACATAGAATGTAAGGTTGAAGTAGCAGCCTTTTTGTAGAGAGTGAAACCTTCCTGCAGTAAACCACATAATCAAATAGCGGGAAACGTCTTAAAGGTCATTCTAACCAAGTAAGAGTAGTTAATACATCTTATTGGGCATTCAGGTAATGACTGCGGGGTATGTTAAAATCAAGATTGATTACACAATGGAATTATCCGACGCCCAGCAAACGATAAGTGTGTGCAGTTTCAATCGACTAAATGTTTGGTTGGCTTATAAATATAGTTTATATAATATTAAGCTTAAGGATCATCTAGGTCAAGGGCCTCATTCCTAGAGAATGCGAAACGGCAAATAAAATTAATTATCAAATTCTTTCTCATTAAATTAAGTTTACGAATAAAATAATTAACCGGCTGTTAACCAACAAATAACAAAACATTATTGTAGCAAATCTATATTCACCATAAGACCACTTCAAGTAATACCTTTAAAAAGTTATAGTAATGGCCAATTTTTGCTGCGGGCAAGCCAGCCGGCAAGAAAAATTCAATAATTATTAGGAATAACAAAATAAATGACGGTATCTTTAAATGAATAATAATAACGTCGCAATTGGGAATAAGTTTATGTAGGAGTTGGTTTAAATTTTGTGGAGGCCAAAAAGACGTAGTGCTGGTTTTAAAGGAAAGTGGGGGGCGTTCGTCTCTAAAAAGAAAAACTTACCAAGATGCATCATGCTGCCCTTTTATTAAAACATGGCCATACCTACTTTATATACTTTACAAATATTAGGCGTAAATTGTAAAGCATCGAACTATACAGGAGATAGCATTATTGGATATATTATTAACCTGAAATATAAATATTTAAATAAAAAACCTTATATCTTTATTAGGAGGCTGCGCCTTAAACTGTGATGAAAAATAAGTTAAGTTAAAATTAAAAATCTTATTTCGGAGAAGTAATAAAGAATATGGTTATCCCATCAGGTATAAGTTATAGGTAAAGCAGTTTAAGTTGGGAAGGTTAAAACGATAATATTCGATTACTACCACTAACTATAAGAAAAAACAAATCCTTTATCCGGAGAAAGCTTTTAGAATATTACACTAAAACTGCAGAGCGTGAGTAAATCAGTTAGAACCTTCTTAAATGAATTGAGACTAACGAAACAATTAGATTTTCTATTTTTAACTGAATCTTGGTGAAATTAGGCGTTTTTAAAAATACAAGCGGGTAAAAGAAAATAGAGGAAGCTATAGTTAAGAAACTCTATCGTTTTCCAAGGTTTAGGATTAAAGATTATATATTATTTCTAAATGTTAATTATTTTTTATTAAGTTTCGGCGAGTTACCGAGGTTAGCCGTAAAAAATGAACCCGTTGTCTAAAAATGGATATTTTCACAAACATTTATAATAGACACTTATTTAGGGATAAATTCTGTTTAAAGCCAGATTCGTGTATGTGTCAAAAGGGGGAAAGAGGCCCCAGAACAAGAGTTTGGTTCCTAAATTTAATAAGGTTAGAGTGAGATTAAACGAGGTTTTTTTATTTTAAAAAGTCGACAAGGGAAGGCTTAGAAGCGCACGCCATAGATTTTTATGACCCTTAAAAGACGCTGTGTTAGGCTAAACGACAGCATGAAAATTTTAACGGACATCCTAAAAAATACACCGAAACCTTGTACATGACGATAACAAAGATTACCCTTAATTAGAGACATGGACAATCAGAGGCGGAATTTGTTTGAAAGACATATTGAGCTCACTGGTCAGTAGTTCTGAAATAGGCATTTGTGTAAATTAGTTCTATTAAACATTTAATGGAAAAGTTTCTATTAATACTCTTTAAATACTAGTATAATGCTACAAACTTGCGTAGTAATTAAATACCTAAAAAGTTATAATAGTATTTGGTGATAAAACCACGTAATTTAAGTAATTTAAATTTTTAAATAGATATTTAGTGTTCTTATAATATTATAAACTCACCCGTTTTAATAGTATTGGATGCTTCAACAGTTCTGTATTTTTAATATTTAATAAAATGGTCTAAGTTAGAACAATATTTAATACCAGCTTGCTTGCTGTGGTAGCCTGTCAGCCTAAAAATGTATTTTTTTAAAGGTAGCTTCAGTGTGTTAAAATGTTAAATGCATTTTGACCATACCAAATATGCGCTAGTTTAAATGTATGTAGGAATAAATTAAAGTTAGTAGGATAGGCGTTAGGGGTAGCAGAACGTTGAGTAAATAATGGATTTTGATTTTTTCAACTATGCAAATAAATAATAAATTCTAACTCAAGTGAGATGCGTGGACAAATGAAGTAACTAAAAGAAAATTTCCGCCGTATAAGTTTTATGGAATATAATCAAGTAACGGCCTCTAAAGTTTATATTATCTAAAGATGTTAAACGATGAAAGAATAAATCCTTTCTAACTAGGGAGTGCCAACATTTTAAGTATAAAATGTGCTGGAAAAAAATAGTAAATAATATTGATATTAATAAACAAAAACATTATTTGTTTATTTAAGTACAAATGGACAAAAACACGGCAACCTAGATCTGAAAAAATAAGCCTAGTACAGAATACGAGGACGATTATAATGAGGGTAAACCATTCATGAAGACTTGGGATTAGGCCCCCGAAATTGATGAAATTAAGAACCAACACCCGGGGGCACCACCCCTTAAAGCTCCCTAAGCCAATCTATTGTCGAAAAGTCCTGAGCGGGATCTCAGCGTAAATTCACGATGTAATGGTCAACAAAGTTAGGAAGAATCCTAAGTAATAGCGAATGGGTTATACCGCGGATTCTAAATCAGGTAGATACGTGAAATTACTGGGCTGTCAAAAGAGGCAACACGTAGATGGTTTTCAATATTATTAAATATTGAAGGTGTTACTTGCCCCCCAGGTAAACTTGAATTGAATATAGTATAGGAAAATTAGATAATTTACTTTTAGGCGATTAGAATGTTATGTCCCAATCTTGGGGCCTATACTCAGATTGTAATAATGATAAAGACCTTACTAATACAATCTTGATCCTAATTATTATAAAATCGGGTATATTATCTTTTTTTTTTTTATCAAAAAAACAAGCCAGAAAGCGATGCTTCAATATTAATCTATTCAAAGAAAGAATTTCAAAGACTTAAAATTAGGCTATAAAGCGTTAGGAGCGTTTTCCAAATTTATCACATAAAAAAGGATAAAATCTTTTAGAACAGAGATAAGGAATTAGTTAGATTAGGAGGGTTACTTATGCGAAAGTGATGTCGCAGGTAAATTTATGAAGCTTTTCTTATTAAAAGACTAGATGATTAATTTTCAAACATAGTAGATAGCTTATCCCGTTTTAATTACAAGAGAAGCTTTAGGGGAATTTCGTTGTTAAACAAGCCGTGTAAAGTTTAATGATTAATAAGCAGCATCCTTATCAAGACGGAGTTAAAGCCAAAATTGGTCAAATTTAAAAGCTCTATTGAATTTCGGGTACAATGCCCTAAAGGCCCGAATTGCGCATCGTTTTATTCCTAAAAACCGGAAAACCGGAGAAAGGACCTTGAAAAAGCGATTTTGCCTATACGAATCCTACCATGAATGTAGGGTTATGTAGAAGGGCGAAGGAACGTGTTTTTTGAGAGAATATTAAAAACGAAAAGTAAATATTAGGTGTAAGGGTAAAAACCTAGTGTTTTAAAATCAACACCAAGGAAAAAGAAAATATTGCAGCTTTAACCAAATGCTTTACGCAAAAATGTATTTAAAAGCAAGTAAAGTTATATAAACAAATCTCCAACATAAAAAGTCTCCAAGATTTTTATGATTACAGTTCTTGGAGATTTAACAAAATATGTCATACCCTCTTTATTCCGAATACCTTATCCTTTACAGGGAGGAAAGAAAATTACTTTTTAATAAGGCTCGCACGTAAAAATAGCCCGAGATTCTATGAATTTTAACAGGTTTCATTCTTTAATAAGGTGGTTTTTGACCCAATTTTCCATTCTAGAAATCGGAGAATGAATTCCTTAACGGCTATATTTTAATAGATATAAATATTAGGGTAACCACATTAGGGCCAAATCCTTCGAAGAGGAAATAATATTTGGCGGCGAAAGAACTCGGGCAGATTGACTACCGTTAACTTCCGAAATAAATGAGAGGAGCTCAATTCTTGGACTTTAAATATCAAAGTAAAAGGAACGGATAGCATAAAAGACATGATGTTGTACGAATGATTAAAAATTTAAAACACAGCCCCCTTTTCTGAAAATGATAAAAAATCTAAGTATAAAGTGTGAACATGTGCCCCGTTGCCGGGTTTGGTTAACAGAGATAAATGTAATATATACTTTATTTCGAGGCGAACGTGAAGACCCCGGTTAAGGGCGTGCCCTTACACCGGGGGTCCTAAGGTAGCGAAAGTGCCTTGGCCGTTTACGATGCGGTCTGGCCATGAAAGGTGTTAACATACCAACAGCTTGTTTATGATTGAAACTCCAGTGACAATTGGAATAGCTGTTGCAAGATAACAGCTTCCCTCTAGTTAAGACGAAGAGAACTACGCAGGCTTTACTTGTTCACTAATATAGACGTATGGTTGAAGAATTTTAAGATTTAAGTATAATTGACAAGTGACTAGCGAAATCCTTTATTTTATCTTCATAATGAATGATTTGGTTAGGATTATAAAGAAGTTATATTAATCGCTGCTTTACTCGAGTCGCTTTTTCGCTTCCGTCGTTTAACGCAAGCCTATGCTATGAAAAAAAAACAAAAAAAGATTAATTATGATAAAATTTCATAATTTATAATAGTAATCATACTAATAGTCAGTTATAAGCTATTTCTAATAGTAAGTGACCTTTGGTAAAGGGAACTATGCGCTCGGAGAACTGGTTTTCATGTGGGGCACAAGCAACCGTAAAAGGAGGGCTAAAACAAGGTGGTGGTCGTAATAAATTTATAATTATTTGTTTTTTTGCTATTTTAGTAATCCTAACTATTATTAAGACTATATAATATTATGTTTGCTGGGGGCACTGGCATGCTTTTTTTTCCCTAGGGTAACAAATTTATGCAGCCCTTTGATACGACGAAATTCTTAAGTTTAAATATAGGTAGATTTTAACTAATATAGAAATTAAAGATAATTGAAAAATTTATATTATGTAATTTTCAATTCTGCGCTTTAATGCAAAGCTTATACAGTTTTCTAATATGTTAGAGCTATTTTTTATTTATCTTGCCTTGTATCCACCAGCAAGCTCGTGGTGAAACAAAAGGAATAGTTAGTGTTTTAATACTAGAAAAGCTCACGGCCTAAATTCTTTGCCTTACTGTTTGGATTATTCTACAAATCTTCAGTTGCTTAAGCCAGGGCCACAAGGATCACAAGATGCAATAAAGATAGATTCTTGGATTATTGGAAAAACTAAGCTTATGGGATGTTGTCCTTTTAATATTTTATTTTTTATACGGTTATTTTTTTGTCTCTGCTGCCTTTAGTGGGTTAGGCCTTCTGTATTTTATGTTAATGACCCGCTGAGCCTCCTACAAAAACCACGCTAACTATCTACTAGACACAACCTTGTGATCCCTGTATTTGCTACGGTAAGAGCTAGGTGTTAAGGGATAGGATTACACATGTTTTATCCATCAGCAGGACGATGCATTTCGGCAGCAAATTAGAGTAGCAAAAGAAGATTTGCTGAAAACTTTGCTTTTATTAAATTATGTCTTAGTATTAAGCCGCAAAGCTACGTCTCATAACGCCAAGAGCAAAATAAAATTTATTAAATTACAAATAATTTGGGTAAAAATCTTCAAGAATTACTGAAAAAATTAGGTACACTTGCACGCGTGAGTTATTTTAACAAAACATTGTAGAAATAAAACCGTCAACGAAACTATAAGGTGAGGGTATTTATGGTAATAAACAATAATCTTTTTAAATACTACCCAAATTTTTGATTACATATATTAAAAGAAAAAATAGAAAATAGATTTTCTGCCTTTCTTTTGTGCCTGGGTCTTGGCATCATCCATATCACTTCCAGGGATCAGGTTCGTAAGATCGGCTAGCTAAACTAATTCCTTATAGGGCATAAAGCTTATGAAAAGAGAGGCTGCCAACACAAGAAAAAACAATTCATGAAAATTGTTGGGAACAAAATACCTTGACTAATTAATTCTAAGAAATTGCTTTAAAAAAATACGGGGAGGTACTGGGAAAAAATAAAATATTTAACCCTTTTTTTTCTAAAATGAGGAAAAAACATTACCTTTAATTTGTTAATAATTTAAAACTAATCTCTAAAAAAAATATACCTGTTTAAATATCATAAACATATAAACTGATTAAGAATGTTTTTATTAGTTTATATTCAAAAAAATCATAAATTCGTAGGCCTAAAAAAACTTTAGGTACTTAAAGAGTAAGACGAAATGTTTTTTTTAAGAAGAATATTTGTGAGTAACCGCGCAATTTAGAAACTTTACCTAAAACAATAAACACATTAATTACGTTAGTATCAGTGAATAGAGAAAGCCTATAATTAAAAAAAAAAAATTTTTAAAAAATGGAGATAAAAGAGTTAATTCAAAATTTAACTAAAACGTTTTTATTTTTTTATAATAAAGGAAAATCGTGTTTGCTAAATAATTAAAGCCTCAGGGCCTGCGAAGCAGCAGAGGAATATTCAAAATATTCCTTTAATTTTATTAGGTCTTTTAAAAGACAGACAAATTATACGTATTAGAATCTACTTTTTTCTACTGTATCCGTCCATTACCTAGAAAAAAATCTTCTTAAAATTATAAATTAAAATATTCTAATCAAATTTATCAAATTCCCTAATCATTTTAATTGTGGAAAAAAAATTGGAGTATTTACTTATTTAAGTAACAATTGACTGGAAATACAGTACTGAAATGATTAAGAAAATATGGACTTAATGTCATTCATTTAATAAAGTATAAAATAAATAACAAATATTTTAACCTATTTTTAAGTAGAGATATTAAATAAAATAAATATAGAAAAAAAAATAGAATTTTAATATAATTAAATTTGAAATTCCTATATGGCCATTATAAATACAGATCCTTTTACTAATGCTTTAGGTTTAAAAATTAAAAGAAAGAAAAAAATTTTCTT
>JACYFI010000990.1:0-12927 GCA_020975735.1 Ophiocordyceps xuefengensis | reverse complement strand
ACGCAGATGTCCTCAATATTTATCCTAAATATGTAAGGGTGGTGCTCTCAGTGGCCAGGCAAAACTTGCTTTTTAAAATTCTATAAGAAGTTATTATTACATATAATTAACACCGAGGGCTTCGCACAAAAAATGTGTGAAAAAAAAAATATTCTTATGTCTAAAAAGGAATACTTCAAAAACATTCCGAAATATTCTCGTACAAAACTACATTATTTAATTCAACTTCAGAATTCGATATCCTTATTATTTTTATCTGGGTTTACGGGAGGAGAAGGACTGCTTTTTTATAGTGTTTAACTCGATTCTAACTCTAAGGTGGGTTATAGGTAAAAAGTCTATATTCAGATGGTCTTCATATAAAGGGATATAGCCCTTATTAGAACAAATTCAATGTTTTTGGTGTAGGTCAAATACAAATTTAGGGGCGGGAATCTTGTTCATTAGAAGTATCCGGTTGAGAGATTTAAATTAATATTAATCATTTATGGACAACTATCCCTTTAATTAAACTCGTAAGCAATCCGACTATTTACTTTTTAACAGAAGTTTTAAATTTTAGATGAAAAACAAGGGTAATATCGTTAAATCTGAAATGTTATAATAATGTTATATCTATTAAAAGCTATCGATTAAAAAAGTGGATAATTCATCTGATGCGTTAAACACTTACGTTGTCCCAAGCAGCTTTAAAAACCAGTAGTGCTCGGCC
Source organism: Ophiocordyceps xuefengensis (assembly GCA_020975735.1). Lineage (NCBI taxonomy): Eukaryota > Fungi > Ascomycota > Sordariomycetes > Hypocreales > Ophiocordycipitaceae > Ophiocordyceps > Ophiocordyceps xuefengensis. Next base: position 12,215 of record JACYFI010000990.1, on the reverse strand, counting down.
CCAGAAAAAGGTGAATTTACTTGACTCAACTGAGTTTAGCTGGGTTTTTTTAGAGCGGGAAGGTGTTTTTCTTATAAGGCATTAAAACGAATCACGCACCGGATCAAATTTAAGGAGAAACAAGTATGAATTAATTTGTTTTTTAAACTCAACACCGTAAAGAATGAAAGAACTTTGTGGAAAGTTTAATATCGTAATAAGTAGGTGGTAGATATATATCTAACATTAGATTGATGGGAGTTTATATAGTTGAAAAATTACGATGGTTCGTAATAAAATATACCTGATATGGTGAAAATTTAAATTAACAAGTATAATTATACAAAACTTACTGAAGAATTAAGACAAGCCGGCCTGTTACTAAATGGGGAAAAACAAAACACCATTTAAACAGAGAAGCCGTTGATGATTAAAAAAAAAAAGTAGAGATGAATAGAAAATAATATATACTAATTAGATATAAAGATTTCTAAAATATAAACTAAAACATAAAGTTGAGTGCTTTTAACACCACCAGTAGATTAGTAGCTTCAAGACCTCTATTGGGTATACCCTATAATCCTTCGAATTTACTATTAAAATACAGTTAATATTATTCATCTAGGGTGGGAGCAACAATTACGTTCGCCCCGACCATCTTTAATTAAAGGGCGATAGAAGAGAAGTGGACGTTTACGGATGGAACATTTCGAGCAGAATATATTAGCCTTAGTATCACTTGCTTTCTAAATGAGTCTTATTTTTTTGGTTTTAAGTGTTTAAATTAGAATCATTTGTTTATGATTCTATTAGAGTGTATAACATTTTTAAGTTTTGATGATTCCATATAAATCCTGGCCTTTTATGTGTACCTGAAAAACTCCCGATAAGATTTACAATATTTAGCTACGGCTTAAAACTGTTAAAAGATTTTAAGTACGAACTCAAAAGATTCAACATTAACCTCCTTATTGAGTAACAGCTTTTACAGTGGTGAAGGGGAGTTTTACGGTCTTAAAATGTCTCAAAGAGCGTTCTACACGTTAGGCGTTAATTAACACGCTAATTTAATACGAGTTTACAATAATAAGAGACTATCTTAATTAAAAAGAAATTGTTACTGTTTTTTGGGGATACGGTACAATAAATGAGTATGGCTAGATTAAAGAAATAAGGCAAGCTATAGGTCCAAACCACCCCCAGGATTTGGGTAAATAAAAGATATACCTCATTTTGATAAAATACCCTTTATGATCAAAAAAGAGCGATTTATCTCCTTATTTAACAAAGCTATAAATTCAACTTTTAACAGGTAAAGCCCTCTGGATATTGAGGTATGCATATGAGCCTTAATAAATATAAGGGCTCATAACTAGAATGTGTCTGAATCAAATTAAATAAAAATTCATTTTTCCTAATTAAATGTGTACGAACCGCTTATGATTGAACACATGATATTTAAAGGATCTAAACTGACATTTGCCTGGGATTAGTAATGATGAGAGGGGTTATTTTTATGGTTCAAAATCAATTAATTAATAAAAACTATACAACTTGGTATAATGTTAATTTAGTTTTCTCATTATCTCAAATGCGAAGAGATGAAGTTTGTATTAACGTAATTTATGGGGGTTTCATTAGGGGTGGTGGAAAGTAATTGAGAAAGCTTTTAAAATTGGACCAGATGAAGTAAAATTTATCGTGTATATAAATTTAATGATTTTAAAGATAAAAAATATGCCCTTTCTGTCAAAGAAATATCTTTACAAGTATAAGTTTGAGATTTATTTAGATTTTTTATTAAAGTACTCGGAGAATGCTAATAGGCTGAGTTCTTTAAAGTATCATTGTAGACAACCGAGCTATATATTAAAAGAATAAACATTCTTTAAAGTCAGTTACTTGAAATAGAATAGAGAGATTAAGTTGCTAATTAGTACTTACTTTGATCTTATAAACAATAAACAAAAAAAAGTACAAAAATGGGAAGCTTTTTATTAAAAGTATATATAAAAATAGATATTATATATTTTTTAGGATTTGTAAACTTAGTTGATTACATGAACTCTTTATAAATTTTATTAATATTAACAAAATTAATATTAATTAATTGGTTTGTTACACCAGCAAGCATTTTAATTAAATTTAAAAGATTAATGCTAGCTATCTTATTAAGTTACGTATGATTTAAGGAATAAGATGGTTCGAACGAACTCATTATAGAAAATAAGGTTTTGCTGTGGTACCGTCAACCTAGCTCAAATTAATGATCTTCTATATTTATGATAGTTAAAAACCTTGATGGTGTAAATTAGGCAAAATTACTGCACTGAGATCAATAGTCTGGGCAGATAATGGATATTTGAAATAAATGTTATAAAACATAAATGTAACACTTTTTTGTTCAAAGCAATAGGAATATAGGTGTTTCATCATTTAACATAGGTGATAGGTGTATTTGGTACTTTTTCTTTACTTCGGAACCAGGGTTCCCATGGGGTTCCACGTTCTCATGGGACAACTCTTCTATAGCTGTTTGGCCCTATGAAGAATATTATAGCCTACGTTAACAGAATCCACCATCATTTTAGGTTTCGATTGAATCGGAGTATTTTTACTGACACTTTGTGGATCCTTGTTATATGGACTGTTTTTTATATTGGTCTTCAATGATATTACGTGAGGGTCCTAACATCAATTAACCGATTACAATTTAAACTGCACAAAAAAAATAACTTAAAATGAATTGAAATGAATCAATAACAAATATAAATATGAGGGATATATTTTAGATACCTACTGGCCATCGCCTTTTATGTTACAACGGCAGTTGTACAGATTTGCTCATACTGTTACTTAATTGGAGACTTCGCGCCACACAGGAGATACTAATGGACCGCAGTTCTTAATACTTATGACCTGAAGGGAGAAAACCCAATGGACATGATTCCTACATAGCTAGGCCAGGAAGAAGAATGCCTAATGAATCCGACCCTGATCAACATACCTCATGGAGAATACCAGTGGATCAATTCTGCTATAATTCGTCAATGTGGTCGCTTAAAAGTTTCGGATTAAGTCCCCAGGAATTACCCAGAGAGAATTTATTATTCCGTTGCCTGTTAGCTCGGAGGTATACCTAGTGTAGGTAAGAACTACCAGCAACGCGACGATACCATTTATCTGGTTTGTCATAGTCCCAAGTGAAAATAGTTATGGAGACGAACGGGTGAGGTTCGAACTTTTGAGGGGGGAGATTATCAAATCAGACAGAAGTGCATTCACCATCGTCCCTTCCAAGACAACCTTTATCAGAATATCTCAACTTGATCTAGTATCATACTTTACCACCAACAAAATCACAACCATGAAAGCTGAATCAAATCTTCATAGTTAAGTCAACTGATGTCCCTCAGAATTAAATCTAAGGTGAGCTTGGCGGCCTCAACCAATTTGATCAATCATGCCGCGGAGAAAAAAGGAAGTAAAAAGAGGGAAGGAAGTGTTCCTAAGATTTGATGGTTGATTACGCCATTAAACGTCCGAAGATAAGAAAGATAAAAATAAGGTAAAATGTTGATAATAACGAGCCTTATATAATGATATTCGAAACCAGATTGATATGGGGATTACGATGGGAACTTTTCCTTTGAGACTTCAATCATATTGATATTCATAATTGAATTTCAATCTAAAGTTATTTTTCCTAAAAGCTGCTATACCAAAGGGCTCAATTTGTATTCGTTTAGCAATAACAATTAAAAAAATACCTACTCAATATTATTAAACAATGATCTTGTATAAATATTAAGACAGTTATGATGTATAAGAGGTCAATTCAATTTTTAGGTGTTTGTTGGTTGTTAGGTGGGCAACATGCCATGAACTGCGTATCCATTTACTCCTTTTATCCATTGCTAGCGGCAGGCCAAGTAAAGGAGCTAGGTTGAAAGATAGCTTGTCTTTAGGTGGTGGCATGCAGCTACTAAATTAGGCACTAAGCCTCAATTTCTTATTATGTCGCCTATAGTGCGAGCCTTCTAGGGTGGGGAGCTTACTTCTTGACCAAATCACCCCTTTACTCCTATAACTTCGGTATAGGATTAGAAGCACAAAAAATCTAATCTAATTTTAACTAAATAAACAAAACGAGCTTGTTGTTTTAACAGATCACTCTCTCCCTTTCTAACTATAAAGATTTTAGGTGGATTCTGGTATAATTATTATATTACATGTTTCAATACTGAGGTCGGCTGAATCCCTTAGCTTTTCTCCTAAGTTAGGAAGAAGGGCTTCCCGCACTACTAAGCAATAAAAAAATATTCGAAAGCAATTACAATTTTAAAATAATATTTAAACGGGCCTATAAGTTGATGATAGACCACAGATTTCCGAATCTGTGAATGTCAGTTCAAGTCCTGTCTCAAGACCGCCGTTTATGATTAATAAAAGCCACTCTGGCTGAAGGACCCGTGTAGGCGGATTATTGGAATAAGGAGCTTGTGTAGAATTTTGCCCTTACTATATTTTTACACTTTGCGTAGGCGGCGAAGCTATCCTTCATTTTCATTTTATTACTTATATGCAAGCTACGCTAGCTAGTGAAAAAATATACAAAAATACCCCAAAACGCATAAGGATTCAGTACACTTAAAGGTGTAGACCTTCTTTTTCCCTATCAAGGGGTGGACAGGTTTGTATGATTATTTTCCTATCTCGAAGAGGGGTGCATGTAGTTCACCAAACCAACCAGCAGGGGAAAGAATGTTCGAATCCCTTATCCCTGACCCTTTCCCTAGATATGATATGGTTATGGTGGGGCGTGGGTATCGTTACCCCTTTGGTAGGCTGAGCTTTCATTACGTTATTCCTTGCTTGTTGGCGCAAGCTAGGAAGGTAAGGATGCCAAGCAAGGGGATAGGATGTTATATGAGAGAATAACCTTCTGCCACACACAGAAAAAAATAAAGAGCCAGTATAATCATATTAGTCCTATTTTATCAGGGTTTAAAAAAACTAAATAAAGGCCATAGCAAATTGGGTTTTGATCTTTTCGACTTATAAGATAGGATAATTTCTGAATCGGTATACCAGTAGAAAAATACTAGATGTTTTAAGTATGAATGCCTTTATTTTCGGTAGTAACTGTTATAATATATAAAAATCCTATTGCATCCTTTGATTGTCCTTTATAGGGTTTATTGCACTATTTCTCTTTATTTAAATAAATATTAGCGATTACCTTATAGGGTTCTCTTATTAAATTGTATATATAGGGGCGGTATCTTTGATATTATTTTATTATTTAATTCTGATGCTACATTAATAAAAGAAGAAGTGAATTACTAAAGCATTAATTGAAAAGTATCCCTTACATATTTGGTAACATATTATTAAAAATATGCTTACAGCCAATTTGCGTACTATGATGCGCAGCAAATTAATATTATGAATATAAAAATAACAATCTAATTTATTACTTATATCAACAAGCTAAATATAGTGATTATTACTCAGCTTAAATAAGAAGTCTTAGGTTTACCCTACACACAAAATAAGAAACTAGAACCCAAACAACAGCTATATTGTTCATGTTGGTTACTAGTAATGAATTGAATGGTAATAATAGAGAAAAATACATGTCTACAGTAGGAAATATATTATATACTTTCTTGATAAATATTGTTGTTTTTATTCCTAGTATAAAATCTTATTATTTAGCATGGAAATAGGTGCCCATAATAATTATCCATAAAAGAAGAAACAGAATAAGCAATAAGTTTATTATAGGTTATTTTAGCTAAGCAAGCTACTTAAATTTAACATTTCTTCTGTTTCTCGTGCACTTAAAGAATAGATACTTAGTTAGCTGCTTGCATGTAAGCCAAAGGTTTTAAAATATCTAAACTTTTATCATATAGCACTTAATCTATGACAAGTAAAAGATAGGCTGTTGGTTCTAGTTCTAACCAGTTAACGAAAGACTTATCTTTAGGTTATACATTTATTCTTTCGTTCCCTGTATTTTTAAAAAGACTTCCTTCTGTTGTAATCCTAATAATCTAAAATTGCTAAAAGCTAAAACACTGTTAATTTAAAACTAAGGCTCAGCTAATTGTAAATTCTCGCAAATGGCTTTCACAGTAGCTACGCTCTGGGTTTGCTGACGTTATATTTATAAGCCTTTCCCCCTGACGATCTGCAAATAGGGGCGGACTGGTGTTGCATGTTATATTACTCACAGCATTAGCCCTCTTATATAAATAATAGTTTGGTATTTGTTTTGGCCTTTTTTAGGGAAAAAAAATAGGGATAAGCGCGTAACAACAAAGAAAAATATGTCATGCATTATGTATTTTTCACAACCGACGTAAACCTAATTATTTTTTCTTTTAACGGCTGCGTGTGGAGTAATAGTAAGTAGGCTGCGTAGAAATTTTAGGACTGCTGGTCCTGCCGTTCTCTGTTATTTTATATGAAGCACTTGCTATTCATATTTATGAAGGCTAACAAATAAAGGGTAAAGGAGGGCTACCGGAATTAATTATTAAAAAATAGAAAATTAGTTCAATTGTAGACGTGTTCTTAACACACCAGATGTTAAAAGATTCAAATCCTTTATTTCTCAATTTTAATTAATTCAATGAATACAGACTGTTTTTATTTGGTACATTTTATACTCTTGACTAATGCATTTTAATTTTCTTACAGGACGGGTGGGGTGGTACGCCTCTGTTATACGCTACGCTTCTACTAATCTTTACCTCTTGGAGACGAACTGTTCCCCTTAAAAAGCTGTAAAAATTAATAGAAAAACAATAAAAAAAAACATAAGCGATCTTGTCTTCTAGGGGAGCTTTTTCATCCATATTCTTGAACCAAAGTTTATAGATATAAGGCTCGTAGCTTAGCTTAACCTAAAGGTAATAAGACTCATCGTGAAATAGCATTGCACCTGTAAGGAAATTACTGGGTGAATACCGTAGGTAATATATAGGCATCCCCACAAGTACTAAAATTATAATGACTGAAAGATCCTTAAGGCCTAATCGTAAAAGGGTTTTCTTATGGTAAAGAAGATCACAGCGCCGATTTCGATGAAGGGAAATTACCTGCCACTAATTCTATGTGATTCGCTGCATAGCTTCACTGAACTGTTCCATAAGGATAGAAATATTGTATAGTGGCGTTGGCTATCGATACCCTTTTGGTTAGGCTACCTTCGACTACGTTTATCCTTGCTGTCCGAAGCTAGGGAGTAGGAGGCAAAGCAAGGATAGAATTGGAGTAGGTAAAAGGACAAAAATATAGGAGGAGTGGACTCCACCAAAGCAGCGATTAAATTAATACAAGGGATATATAAGAAGGCTTTATAAGAACGGGCCTTTAATATCTACGATTAGAAGAATTGCCGAGATGGTTTAAAGGTGGTAATTTGCGAATTTTTATTAGGGTTGTGTAAACCACATCCGTCCGACATCGGTATTTCCTGTTACAGCTGTTTTATATGGAGGGCTAATTTTGGGTCTTTTAGTAACCTAGCTAACAGCTTATTCTCAGGCCCCTTTAGCAATCTGTTACGCCTGTTGTAGAGGTAAAAAAACATAAAGAGTGTAGTTTTATGTGGTAAAATAGGAAGCTCAACCTTTCGAGTTCTTGCTTCAAAAATCAAATACTCTTGTGTTTAATAATGGACAGAATAGATTTATACACACCTTATAAAACCTTTGATAATACCGTTATTAACTAAATTATAAATGGTTTGCTTGACCCTATCTCGAACGAGATCGGGTGGCTAACCATACCCCTAGTAGGCTGGACCCCATTTTTTAGCACACCCTGTAGGGGTGGCAAAGACAAGGGGAGTCAGTTCAGAAAATATGTTCAAGGAGATTTGTTGTAGCAAAGGCTTTGATAATTGAATCCGCAAGGCCGCTGGTTAAAACTTGAAACAATATGGAGGCTAGTGCTTTTCCTCATTATCCTGCATACGCTTGCAAAGTAAGAGGGGTGTTACATAGTTACTGTTTCATAAACACCCGTATCAGGATAGTAAGGCATAACAAGAATTTTTCCTTGTCATCGATAGAAGGAGGATCAGCCAACGGCTACTCATAGTTTCGAAAGGAGAGAATTACGGGGGGAGGGTGCAAGGCCAAAGGGACCACCGTTCGAAGCTCTCAGAAGTATACAACCCAATGCAGCCTGCACAAAATTTGGGAATTATTATTATTTCCCTCAGAAAATTTTTCATAGTGCTAAAGCCTATCCTTTCGCTTTATTTCTTTAGCCCATAACCCCCTACTCATAGGGTCTTTCGCGCTTCGTAGGGTTATGAGTAAAACTAGTATATCTATATTTTTGTCTGAATCAAGGAGATTCATTGCATTATCTTTAGTACTTTGAAGGTTATTCATTATTTCACAATTGTATAATGAACTTAAGGGATACAGGTTGATCTTTACATATAAATAGATAATATTACTTCGGGAGTTTTTAGTTTATTTTAACTTTTAGTATTATTGTTATAATGATAACCTAATAGATGTCAAAATCCACAAACGGTTATGGCGTGAGAGTGGGTTAAAGGCGCCTTACCTTGGGAGAAAGGTCTTCCGGCGTTAATGCAGTACCCCCGGAATAATCAATACCTTTAACTTAGAACCATGTAAAATAACATTTAAAAAAAACAAAAGATATTAAGTATTAACGTGTATTTATAAGTATATAAAGAAACTATTTATGGAGTTTATGCATGTATCCAAAGAGAAAAATTTATATCCCATTAGGCTAATAAAACTCCATTAATTTTAACTCGCTACTGGTGGAAAGGGACTGAATGGAAACCTGGGGTTAAAACCTATTTCCTATGCTTTAAATCGCTCTTTATTTTGATGTTTTTTATTAAGAATTGTAAACTTGATCATTTACTTATAAAATAATTCTGAAAAAATTGTCTATGCTAGGTCCCAGCCATGCACAAATTTTTTCATATCTTAAAATTAAGGGGAGCCTGCTATCTCCAGTGTGGTTTTGCTTTATTTTTTATAAAGTTCCAAAAGTAAACTGTGGGCAATGCACAATAATTGGGTAACTATCCTATAAGTTACACATAAGCTCTATGAGGAAATTAATGCCTCTAAACGAGTGAATTGAAAAATTTAGTTAACTTCAGAAATCATAAAAAGAGATTCATGAATAAAACGTGAGTGAAAAATAGAGTAGTCCCTAGAAGAACGAACGGTACAAACTGTTAAATAATGGGAAACCCTTCTTCAAAGGCTTAAATATGATACATGAGCGGGAAGTGTAAGTACCATGGAGGGAACTAACCGAAAGTAGAGTAGTTTTTTATGATGTCAGGTTCGAACTAAAAAAAGAAGCTACTCTTTTGCATATGGGTCACCAAGTTAACCGTTAATGCAGCATATGCAGGAGTTAAACCGCGGGCGTTAAGATAACGAACAAGGTTCTAAAAATTAAACCCCAAGCAGCGCACGTGATTTACGTAGTTCAGAGATTATAAATAAGTCCGAACGGCTGATTGAGCCTAAACTTCCGAAGAACTGTGGTAAGCGTGTGTGAAAGACAACTACTGACTGTTGATAGGCTGGTAAAAGATAAAAGATGGTAGCAAATCTTTAAATAGCTCAGTATGCTAGAAATGAACTTCATTCGTGCAATAAAACACAATTTGACGGGAAAACCCTAAAGCACAATTCTTAGACCAAAGGGCTAATATGGGCCAACATATTCGTGACAAGGTTATGACTCTGTGTAGGTAAAACATAGATTTGATAATACGTAAGTATAATGGCCGATTCGCAGCCAAACACCATTATAAGGGTGTGCAGCTCACGACTATATTTGTTTGGTTGGCTTATGTAAGTTATTAATGCTAGTTACGCTGGAAAGCTAAAGCCTCATATTATAGGTTAAATATAGGGCGACTTATTCGAAAAAAGATACAAGGAATAATAAATAACAATAAGCTAATAGGTCTTATTGTTGAAGGTTTTGTATAGAGAAAGTATAATACTAAATTCAAAATACAAAAAAAGCTTTGCTTAGATTGCTACTTTTATTCCTGACACTGATAAGTAGTATATGGCTAGCAATGGAGAGGTTAACTTTTGGGCTTTAACTATTTTTATATTAGCTAATGGCTTCAAATTAATAAGTAAATTAGTTATTCAAAAGATGTATCATGAATTAGTTAAGGCAAAGCTTGCCTCATGAAAAAAGATATTACACTACAGTTATACACCCGTTATCTCAATAACAAATGTATCTGGATTAAACTTCAAAATATAAATGATGGGCTTTCCGCCCTAACCACCCTCCGGGAAATTAAGAAATAAAGGAGGTATATATTGCAGGTTTAAATAAGTATTAAATAATTAAGAAAATTTGACTATCCCCGGGAGGGTGAATAAGTAGCTCTCTAAAAAAATTTACTAAAGATTTTTATAAATTAGTTATTAGTGTTAAGCATTTTAAATTTTATTAAGAAACCACCTCTGACGGCGCCAAGCTCGCTCTTATTAAAATATGGAATAGTAACTTCTTCTTTGATATTAGCAATATTTATACTAAAAGAACAAGTTAATCAAAAGAAGAACAATTTACAATCTAAGACTTTTTTAAACCACAATATAACGTATATAGAAAAGCAAAAATTCGTTTCTAAGCTATTAAACAATTACAGAAGAAACTTTAAAGGTTTTTCAAGAGAAGGACGTATTACTTTAAATGAGGACAGCATAGAATCAAATCTACTTTGCAGCACACAGAAGAATATTCCACAAGTATTAGAGATTACAATATCCTACAAGCGAACAAGGTAATAAAAAACTTGAAGAAAAAACACGGGCGTGAGAATCGACTAAATCAGCTATAGCTTAATAGGTGTGTAAAGTAGATGCTTATTAATCTGATACCTCAAAGAAAAAGTATCTTTTGATAATTTAGACAGCAGCAGTAAACAATAGGTGTTTACTAAGGACCAGCAGTAGCTAAAGCTGTTAAAAGGTGGAACATAATAAAAATATTTTTCATTTATAAAGCAATGAGTAGTATTTATTTATTTGTAAACCGGATAGCAAAGTATATATAGGTATACCTTATTTTTTAGGGAGAAGAGGACCATCAGGCTTTACCAGAGCGCCTTTGCTAGTTTATATATGTCTATATTACTACTAATAAGAAGATTCGTAACCGAAGTGATTTGTATTCTGCGAACCTAAAATAGTAGGCAATTTTAAGTAAAAATCTTAGCATGTAACAATAATTTAAATCTGCAAGACAAGATGTGTGAACGTTTTACTTTGTAAACAAATTGGGGGATCATGAGATTTTATCGAGTCTAGTAGTTAGAGCTCGGAGTGCAAAGAATTATGCCTAGAAATTATCAGACATAGGGAATGATAAAGGGTTTGAAGTTACAGCTTTTTTGTGCGAAGTGAACCTTCTGCATTAACCCTCAAAATTTGCGGGACGTTCCTAAAGCAAACTAACCCATATAGAAGGTAATAATACAGCTTATGCTCAGGGTTAATGACTACGGGTAAAGGTAAAGTCATGATGGATATAACCAATGATATCAGCAGCCAAGCACCTTTAGGTGTGCAGTTCATCGACTAAATGTTGTTTGGTTATAATTTATAGTTGATATAATTAATACTTAAAGATCTAGTCAGGGCCTCATCGTAAGAATGGCAAGGCAATTAGAAATAATTATTAATTCTTTCCCATATAAATTAAGTTTAACGATTAAAATAAATTTACGTTTAAAAAAAAAACAAAACATTATGAAGAAATATGTTTAAACAATAGACCATCTCTCAATAATACCCTATACAAAAGTTTTATAAAGTAATCAATTTTGTGCTTGGCTTGCCGATCCCAGCCAGCAAAAAATTCATATTTTTTGATAACAAAAATAAGCAGGTATTCTATAATGAATAAATTAAACGTCCAATGTAATAGCTTATGATAGTAGTGGTTTTAAATTTAGCAAACCAGAGTAGGGCGGTTATTTTATCAGGGAAGTGGGGGCGTTCGCTCTAAAAGACAATCCTTGAGACGCCTATCATTGTGCTTTATTAAACCATGCCATACTAATTTTCTTTCAAATATTAAGATGTAAAGCCCAGCAGAACTTTTTAAAAGAACAGCATTATTGGATATAATAAACCTAAAATTAAATATTTTTTAAAAAAACGCTTTATTCTTTA
>JACYFI010000989.1:0-13966 GCA_020975735.1 Ophiocordyceps xuefengensis | reverse complement strand
AGTCGAAAAAATACACATTGATATTTTTCTTTCGAGAATCATTTCTTGGCGCAAGCATTTGAATGAAAATGTCCGTCGTAGACAAAGAATCCGGCGCTTAGCCGTGCATTGGAGTGCTAAACTATTCTGTATCTAAATGGAGGCGTAAGGCTTTTTATAAAAACAGGCAATTTAGCCGTCGCCATTTATTAAGATATACTAAAGTTTACTGTAATGCTTAATCTTCGGGGTACCAAATTTACCTCTGATAAGATTAATAAGATTTTATGTACTCCTTCTGCACATTAGATATACTATATTACAGGACCCATCTTAGTTTGGCTCTCAATATAAATACCTGAAGTAGAGAACTTGTTTGGAATGTTGTTATCCATACATGGGTTTATCATTTAAGAGCATACGACGTTCGCGCTTTAGTCACCAAAAAAACTATTTTAGGGGACTCCAGTTAGGTATATTTGACCATCACCTTTCTTTAAGGCCGGGGGAAGAAATCAATACCCTAACTGGTTATTAGGCACGTCAAGTTTATTATTTTCCTTAGTGTAATATTTTAAAGATCTCTCATTTAAGAGTACTTATATTATTAAAATTAAATGAATATACTTGCCTATTATTTTTTCATATGGTCCCTATAGTATGTACGAAATAAAATATAATTACTATATATTGTGGACTACTTATTTTATTAATAGTTTGAATAACGATTGTACCTTTAACGATAGTCTCTTGAGCAGCCCGGAGAAAAATATATTTGATACCGTCCTCTCAGTGTTCCGCTGATCGTCCCTTTAAAGGGATTTCCAGCAATTGGTTAAAAATTTAAACAGCACGAAGTATTACTAACCTTCTGGAGATTATATCTTGTATAAATGCATAAGTCAAGAGCATATATGTAACTAAAGTATTAGACAAGGACAAAATATTATTAAAAATTGTCAAATAGATAAATGCAGCATTTTTGTTAAAAAGGCACTATAAAAAGATATTGCTGTTATAGAATGGCCATGGGAAAGTGAAACCTAAATGAAAAAAGGCGCTGATCTTAGAAATTAACTGGACCCAAATATTCACCTTAATATAAAAATACATAAAAATCACAACAGTTTTTTGATCATAATTCTTCTGTTTAAAGAGCCCTTCTAAGAAGGAATCGAAACAATCTATAAAACGTTATTTTTAACAGTAACGCGCTTTAGCCGTTAAGACATAGAAGGCTGTACTTTGCTCAATTAAATATTTCTTAAACTTTTACCTTTTTCCAGCTTGCATAAGGAAAAACCAAGAAGCAGTGGCGGTTGTGCTTTTTGCTTTTAATTTTTTCTTATGCCTTAGCCAAATGGCTTTAGCTCATAAAATATTATTTTTCATGCATTTCTATGCAAGCTACGCTTCTGTAAGCCCACACACCTGACAAAAAGGATATGCACGCTTTTCTAGTCCACAAGAAGATTTATTAAGCGAGCAAGGCTTGAATACTGCTAAAGCCTACAATTTTTATTTTATAGTATAAATAGGGGGTGCTTCACCAGGGAATAGCTTCCCAGGATAAGCTAACCAGCTTATGTTTACGCATAAAACAATAGTAAAGCTTTGCGCTAGTTTTACACTCATGGTCGAATGCTCCTAATTCGTTCACTTACTTGTGTATAGGGTTAACAAAAATACAAAAGTAGTGTATTAAAGATCGTAGTAGGCAGACTATTATTATTATTTTTAGACGCAAGGCTTGGCTTTTACGCTTGCTAAGCAAAAAAAAAATACCAGCAAGCAAAACTAAAACTACAGTTTGTTACTGTGGTTTAAACCACTGAGTGTTTAAGCTATCTAATTTGGTGCTTTTGGCTGTGGTTGGTGTTAATATACATAACAGTAGTGCATTTCCTCTAAACATGCCTGCTAATAGTTTTATCTTTTGTTTTTTAAGGGGCTTCATTATCCTAGCCCTTGGCTCTCAAAAAAGAACCATAAAAAAATATACTAAAACTTAAGAAGCTACGCAATAAAAAGCAATCCGTTTTAAATACCTCAATTGAATATTAATTAATATCTATTCCTAAGACTTGTGAAAGCGGGAAAAAGTGATCGTCGACACCTAAATCTATACATAGAAATACCGATTAGCAAAATGCTTTCCTATTACCTATTAGTAACTTTTTTCCCTGGGGTTAAAATTTAGTCTTGCTGCGAAGCGCAAACGCAAAGCCAAGCTACCACTTCATTATTTATAAGCTTAATTGACTGCTTATATTTTGAAACCAAAAGTTAGGATATGCCTGGGTCACGCTAAAAAAAAAATTATTATCGATCTTGCAATCCCTTAAGGGCTCATTTGTATTACTTAGCGCCTATAACAAATACAAAAAACCCTATTCAGAAAGTCTCGATCTATTCTATTAGTTGTGGTTTTGGTTCTTTTTCCTTATTCCCCCCCCCCAAATACAGCCAGCTTTGCAGATCTTGCAAATGAAAGCGAATCCCTTATGCTATTTACGCTGTACTCAAAGGCTATAAAATATGCAGCTGCTGCGCCAAGCTACCTCACGAGGCTATTTTTAAATATTATAATAATTGAAAATGCCGGTGCTTTCGCTCGCGGCCAGAGTGCTTTTGGTGATTTTTTAGACGTTGACCTCCTATAAGCCTATGATTTGTGACTTTAAAACCAACAGAATACTAGAATCAGGAGGTAAAAGGGTAACTTAGGACAACCTTAAGGAAACTTTTAAGAATTTCTGACCGCAAAAATCTCATCCTTTCTCATATTTATTTATTATTTCTCGAATAGGCCTCGGAGTGCAGCACCGATAATTCTTTATCGTGCAGAGGATGACCCCCTTACCAGTTAAGTAACTACATTCTAGTAATCATTTTGCCAAGTGAGAGAAGCCAGGATTCTGAGACCTCTTAAAAGTCAATAGCTATCGGAGTTTTATCAAGATAACTCCGTCTTACCCGTAAAGGAACCCCCTCCTTAAAAAAGGAAAAATATTAAATCATATTAGTGAATTAAAACCCCGTGCAAACTCCCCACATCGCAAACCGAATTTCGACTTCAGACACAATTAGAACCTCGCGCTACGAAAGATTCCCAAAAAATAGACAGCTCTGGTGCTGTTCATAGATACCGTATCTACACAAAACCCTACCATTGTATTTTTTTACTAATACTAAACAGAAACTTATTAGCATACTTCTTTCGCATTGGACGAAGTGGTTAGTACCAATCATGAGGGTCATTCACCGTGACAATGGTGATTCAGGATTACTGAAAGTTACTTATTTATTAAGGCGATTTCAGACTACAATCCTTAAAATTTTTATGCCTATTTTTGAGATTAGCCTTAAAATTCACATTTTTGCATCTCGTATGTCCATGACTTATCAAATTATCATGATATTTTGATAAATTTATTATTATAAGACTACCATTATTAAATACTCGTTTTGACGATTTCCAAGTTCCAGCTTTTTATCATTTTTAAGTTCTTGCTATACCTTGAAGGAGATAAATACCTTTAAACTTGACTATTGTCAGATTACTTACACCCAATCTAAGTAATCTTGTATATTTACACCTACTACCCATAGATCTATTACGAAAATGTATCTGATTAATATCTATATATTATTAAGAATTTTCTTACAAAATAACAGCAATTTAGGTACCCACCTTCACTATAATCCATCACCGAAAATAGGCAAGGTAAACTACACTATCCAATTAGGCTCATCCCCTATATTTTGGTTATCTGCAATTTAAAGTTGTACTCCAAAATCCCGATTTTGGAGCCAGGGAGATTTTGCTTAATTTTTAACATTAAAAAAAAAACCTTTCTGCCGATGTAAACCCAGCAAATTCACTTGTACGTCTGGTATGATATGGTCCGACACTAAGGGTCTAGATCTATCAATCTAATTACGGGAACGCTCTCCTTAAATTCAATTTCAGTAACCATTTATATTCATCAGAAGCTATATTTAATAACAATTTCATGCCAATCCTTTATTTTTAATGTTCATTATTTCTGATTAAAGACAATGAGCTTTCACCTAAATAAAAGGTAGTCCGCATGATTTTGTCAATTACAAATGGATAGGTTATCGAAAATGTGGTATAACTAAAGTCGGTATTTGATTTAAATGTTAAAACCCATATTTGCAAGACCATCTTTCACCCCCTTGCTTTCGATAGTACCCTTCCCTTACAAAATATGACGTTTTGATACACTTTAAAGTTCTATAATCCTCTGTGTAACTAAATACCCTTGCAATCCTAGTTTCATACAAATGTAGAACTACTGAAATTTTTTTTCTTCAAATAGATGGAAAAAGATCCCTCTGCATATCAAAAAAACCCCTGTTATAAACCGGAGGTAGGTTTGGTTCGTATTTTTAAACTGATCTTACGCGCAATAGGTTTGAGTATAAGCGTCGCTGATTTAAATTTACGTAGAAAATATCTTAGAAAGGGGCTTTGATTTGATAATTTTTTTCGATAACCCCATTTAGAGTATACTTACAATCTGAATTATTAGTATAAAGCTACCCGGTCTACTCGTTGCTCTATTACGAAATTACAAGCTTGTTTTATGGACTTGCGGGGAAGACATTTAAACCTGTAATTGAATTAGTCCGCGAAGACCTATTTCGCTATATCGATCATCTTCTGACTTATTACCAACTGGGGTAAAATTACTTCTAGCCCCAACAGTAAACTTTCGATATATGGGTTTGCTACCAAGAGAACTTCAAAGTGTCCCGGATTTGACTAGTTTATCCGCGGCACTTGTTGAGACCCCTAGCTCATGAAAGCAGGAATGAGTGCACGGTCTATACGCCCCAAGCAATATAAATAAAGGCCAGCGATGGATTGTCTTGTCCTTTTCTATCATATTATCCAAGGACCCCCTAATGCCTTATCTAGCGAAGCGAACTCTTTACTCTATAAATAGTTTTTTTAATATTTAGCCACGCATCCATAAGATAAACAGGGGATTTCGTTAATTAACATGGAAAAACCATGAAGTTTTTCACACATTAACCCTGGAAAAACGCACTCGCAACGTCCTTGTAACATATTAATTATACAATTGGTGTAAGGTTCTATTCGAGGATATCGGAAATAAACACACATACTTCCTGCTGTTGTCAAGAGAAAACGGTCTACTGATTTTCAGTTCCTGCCGTTGCCAACTTACTCTTGGGGTGGGTCTTACACTTTCATTTATGAGACCCAAGAATATTTAAAGTATCATAATTGTTTTTACTGAGCGGAAACTAAATTTATAAATTTTCAATCAATTCTAATGGCATTCATCATTACTTGGCAAAGGACCTACTTGGGTCCATCTAATCCTGTTGTTCCCTCTGTCCTTAGTCCCCAACGTCAGTCTTTAAACCTAAAGGGGTGCCCTTGCCTTTACCGAGGCCCCTTTGGTTTGTAAAGAATTTCGTCGTCTCCTCCTTAAGACTCCCCTCTCATCAAAACTTTAGTCAATACATACATTATATAAGCTATATATTGCCTCTAGTACCCCCCTTTTAATAAACTCCCAAATTAAGTGAATAATGACTGTCGTCTACGTATTACGCGGGACTGCTGGCAACTAATTAGTGAAGAACAAATATACATACTGGCCAGTTTTCAATATATAAATCAAAGCTTTATTCTATTTTAAATTAAATCCAGTAGAACCATCTTTTTAGGACATGATTTCGAAACATTAGGAATTTGCCACTTCTCCAAGTGCCAGTTCAAGCCGTTAGCCCCGTTGACACAAAATTCACCTCATCTTGCTTTACTAATTTTGCATTGGTGGTTTTTTCAGACCCAATGTGGTCGATCCACTTTTAAGTTCACTGCGGAGAGTTTGTTGGGCTATTAAGCCACCCTGTAGCCTACTTACCCTAATCCCGAGAGGAATTTAATCATCCTCCTTAAAGCAGGGAACTGTACCCTTTCTAATTATTATTTGAAGGGATTTTAACCTTTCTCTTATAAAGGCCCGGGCACAAATTATATCTTTATTACGCTCACTCTGTACACCACTTTTTTAAGTTATATATACCTTTAGTTTGTAGGGTATTCAACATTAATGTAGAAATTCAAACGTACGATTTAGCCATTGTCAAGCACTTTTAACTGCATCAATCAGAGCATCCCAAACTCAAACCCAGTTATTTCTTTTTGAGTGTAATTCAGTTCTAAAACTTCTTTTATGAAAATATTGTTCCATTACAACACTTATAAAGTTTCTAAAATTTGAATAAAAGCGAGAGTAATAATTATATAATGTTCTATTTTTAAATTCTTGCTAATTAAAAAAATCATCCATTTTGTTCGCTTATACCACAATACCTAAGTCTTACCTCTGGAGATACACTATGAATAATTAACTACGCAGAAAAGCGGCCTCTATAGAACTTGGTTAGCCGTGTGCAAGTAAATATGCAGCACAACCGTTCAGCAACAGTATAGGGAATGTCTATGATGCACAAAGCATAACTCATTTTCTACCCACTATATTCTAAAGATTTTATTATTATTCCTTACAGGGATAAATGTTTTTATTCTTTATTCATAATTTTCCTACTTACCTTTTTAGACTCACATCGTCACATATAATTGACTTATAGTTTAGCAAACCGCTGCTTTCCGGTAATTTACAACGATAATAAAATAAAATACAGTAATATTTTAATGTTATCTTAGTAGCTAAATAAGTTTAAGATGTAATATAAGTTAATTTAATTGTATTTATTTTTTCTACTAAAGATTTCTTTGTTATTTTTTAAAAAGACTTACTGACCATTAACAGCTTTAACATTCTTTATGTTGAGCGTTTTTACTTAAACGAAATCCCCTCCACCAAACTGCTCGATGTCACCGGGCCAGAAAAATTACTGCTTAAACACGATATACCTAATAAGGGTGAGGTGTACCTTGTTACTCAATAGATTAAAATATTCTCTTTCTTCGTATGTTTCTCAGTAAAAGTATGGTCCAACCCAAATTTTTATCAAATTTAATTTTGTTTACTTGGTATAACATCTACGGTTGTATGTCTCTTCGCTTACATTATTTCTCAAACCTTTCCATAATTATTTCATCGAACTTCAGCATTGTGATTATCCCTCCAGGGATTAAGTAAGATATGTCGAACTCCCCCTAAACAGGATATTACCCCATTACCACACCTTAAAACAAACTACGGTTTAATTAGGATGGGACGGAGTGCTTTTATTAAAGTAAAATCATCTATTTTTCAAATAAATTAATATTTGTCATTCTCTGTAGGGTATTCACTCAATAAATTACAATAAATAATCTTACAATAATTCGAGAATGTATCCAAATTTAAACAACTAAACTTTTCCTTTTTTAAACATTCCGCTTAATTATATTATATAAAAAATAAATGTGTTAAATATATAATAACAATCATTAACACTATACTTAAACATACAAAGCCCTAGGTTTAATCTCAAGACGGAATTCTGTAAAGAGCTATAGATACAAACGTATTAAAATTAAAATTAAATTTTAAAACAATACGTTTAAAAAGTGTTTACATATTAGAAACAAACGTAAATAAAATTCATATTCCTTTAGTCTTATAAATAACTAATTATAATCCTATACCAAATCCCCTATTAAAACAAATAATAGGTGGTAGAAAGAAGGTAAATAAATACTGATGCTAATATATATGAATTTTATACCTTTTAAATATCACAGCCTTATCCCAAAATATATAAGAATTCTAAATGAAAATTTTAAGAAAACGTCGGACTAAAAATAAAATATCTATATAATGTTTTACAATGTACAATCATTAAAAACTAAATTCATTTATAAAATCAAGACATGCTTTTCGAGGTAAAGTCTAATTAGCCCATTTAAATTCGCTCATCTTGTTTAATCACAATACAGTCTAGCGGGAATCTATAAAAAGTAAATAAAAACTTGATATTAAAAAGTGTACAAGTGTAGTAAAAATTTGAATATTCTGTTTTAAGGTTCAGTCAATTAATTGTAAGTCCCTAGTCCCGCTTTTTATGTAAGAACTTGGTAAATACTACGTAACTGAGCTTGGAAATTAAGCAATTCCATCATTTCTAAACCCGGAAAGCTATTATAAAAAGTAATGGGTAATCAAACCTACAATAAAAAAAAAATCATACCCTAAGACATTATATTTGTAAAACAATAACCACTTAAAATACTTCAATAACCATTTGTGTCCAGCCTACTTTATGTTAGCTCCTACTTAAACCCAAGAGATCCACTATCCTTATGCCAGATAACTGATGATTCCAATAGTAAACGTTAAAACAGGGTTAAAAGACCTAGAAGGAACCTGTCCGGGTAACTAGATAAAGAAAAGAGTTTTAAACCATGGTTATTTGGAAACCTAAAATGCGTTGCGCTAATACACCATTATATGTAAAACTAGAGCAAATCTTTAAAGCAAAAATGACCTGTAATGCAAACTGTAAGGCAACCGCATCCGATTAAATTAGTATTAATATAAATACAAAAGAAAGTTATATAATGGGCAAGGAATAATATTTGTCCCATTTCTAAGCAGTTTATTTGACTTGTACTAAATTGGTGATTTGTTTACGTATAGAGAGGAATTCGTGGATCTTCATAGGATCAATTTTGTTACTTCTCACTTATTATATCAGCTTGCAACTAGCTTAAGATTAAATTATTTAAAACCCCGATTTCATTAAGTACAAATCCTTATTTCGTTAAAAGATAATATGTAAGTTACCACCTAAAACTTCTAAATTTGTAATATTCTCATCTCTTCCAACTTGGATTAAGGCGACTTATTTTTTTCTGTTTATCAATGTAGAAAAAACCCTAAGTAGGTATATATTTATACTCTAAAATATAGATCTTTAAATAACTATTACTTATAGTAATTTATACCCTATAAAATGGATATTTATATTATTGTTTTTATAAATTAAAACAATACGGTGATTAAGAATAAACGAACTATTTCCTGGTAGGTTATATATTTCAGATGAAATATGTATGAGAATATTTCATTACAGAAAACAAATACCTATATTCTTATTATCAATAAGTGTTAATTGTGGCATATTGATAAAAAAAATTGGTTTTATTAAAATACGTATAATTAAATTTTTATCGTAAACAAATTTAGCATATTACATGCTATAGAAATAAACCATTTTAGTTAGTTTAATACTTTAGTTCTTTATGAATAGTTATACTACTTAGAAGGGGCAGCTTTGTTAGGCCTTTTTATCTGGCATTTTTAACCCACCTTGGCTTAGTTTACGGCAGCAGGGTAGCAAAGAGATGCATCGGGTTGTAAGACAAGGTAGCTTTTAGGTGAGGAAGCTCGCAAGCTCCTAAAATAGGGATAGTTCATGTATAAAATAAGTACTAAGCCTTATCCCTAATGGCGTGCATGTTATGTTTTACACCAACCAACACTAACACAGAAAAAAAAGAAAAAAACAATAGTATCGAATCAGCCAAAAGGCAACCTAAACCTAAAATTCAAATTCTGTATTCCGGCTTACTAATTTCTTACAATGAAATTAAATCTTCTCTTGAGTTTGAAAATAAGCTTACTTCACATTTCAAAGAATGTATTACTGGAATTTTTTAGGTTAAGTCTAACTAAAATATTAAAATAACTTTGTCTGGGCCGTCAAAGCTGCCCTATATGAAAACCATGAAAACCCTTTACTCCATTTTTGACTTTTTTTCAGTAAGTTATGGCCGCTATCAACCTCTCAAGTTGATGTAGCAAAAGTCTTATGATTTGAGGGAGTTGCAGGCACGAGGTTTGTAAACCAATAAATTTGTTCTGATCCTCATCATTTAAGAGCTTGGCGCCAACCTAAGGCCTCCTAGAATTCACAACTGCTGATCTCTATATTTTTTCTCTTAATATACCGGTAAGATTTAACAATCGATTATTCTATTTCATACAGAGTGCATATTATTGTGTAACATTCAATTAATGATTGGGAGTAAAAATAAACTTTTATCCACAGAGTATTTGTTCTCTAGTTGCGTAAGTTATAACTACTAGAGGTTGACCAAGGGGTATTTATAGAAGGTGTGGACCTTGAGAACTGGTAGATGGTGTGTAGGTAGGAGATGAAAGAGGATTACCTTGTGTGCTAAGGGATTAGTGTAATTGGTTGGATCAAATGTTCGGTTAATAGATGAGATGAATTAACCCTGAGGTGAATTAGATGATTGGTGGCCATCATGTACTCCTTTTTTGTGACATTAGATATGGTATTATGGATTATACAAACCCATTTGTGTATCTTGTATTTATGAAATCAAGCCTTCGGAAACCGACTCCTGTTCTTGATTTATTTCCCTCTATACAAAATTTCAGATAATGAAGGCACGCCCCAAAATAGCCCGAAACACCAGAAATGTTATTCACATTGTCCCGAATGTCCCATATGACCATAAAACTAAATACTAATAATAACATAATAGGTAGGCTAATAAGAGTAAAAAAATTATAGAAAAGCGGAAGAATTTAGGTTATAGTTGCTGTCAATTAATCCTTTTTTTCTAGTCATTACACTTTATTTTGATTTACAAATTAATTAATTTTGTGGTTGCTCCCCCTGTGTATACAAGGAAAAGAATATTTCCCTCGTTGTAGGGTAATTTTATAAACTGACGTATTCCTCAGAGAATCTAATTGTATTTTGTACAATTTGGTAACAGAGACAGAGATTATAGACTATAAGCATATAGTACGCAGAAATATTTCGTTAATACGTCTTTTTTAATATAACTAACCATGCATAATACCTATATATACTTAGTAAAAAGAGCTATCCCAAATTAATTATACAGAATTTCTTTTATTTTACATAAGATAAAACGTGTTCTAGGAAAATCTAGTAAATTGACCCCGAAAGATTATAACGATTAACATATAAATTGGAATAGGCTGGCTAAGAAATACAATAGAGTACAAGGCCAAGAAAATCCCATTAAGGTTAATCGTTTGGTAAATACCTGTTAAAGGAAAGAACTCCCCTATGAAATGAAAGGTTAAAGAGTGACGCAGATTACCTAACCCCATAAAAGAAAAAAAAACAACAAGGACAAATAAGGGTTTTAAATTAGGGCAATAAACTCTGTAAAAGTATAAGATCTAGTCCAGTTGCTATCTATAAACTCCCCCTGCGCAAACTAAAGAAAAAGACCACTGAATACAAACCCGTTTGCTAATCCTAAATCATAAGACCTTCTAGGACCCTTGATAGTGGTTACTAAAAGAGCACTCATTAAAGTATTCTGAGCATGAAGCAAGCACTGAAGAGATATGCAATACAACTCTTTAAATTCTGTAGTCTTCTAATAGTTACTTAAAAACTACATAGAGAACATTATGGCTCCCCCAATAACCAATAAATTATAAAAGTAATAAACTTCTAATGTAACTTTAGGTAGTTAGGCAAAATTTAGTCCTGAATATAACATAAGACTAACTATGGAACCAATTCCCGCTTAACAATAACTACCACCAAGGGTGACTCCACGTGTGCCTTTAGTAGTCATTATCTACCATAAGCCCGTGTGTTTCTAAGAAAGACGTAGTAAAATCCCTCAATAAAAATATTTTGTATTATAGTTCTAAATCTATTTAAAATAAAATGCATAAGAAATCAGTACTAACCCATAGAGATGATATTTATAATAAGAATAAATAATAAGAATAATGATAGCCTCATAAATGTAAAAGATAAATAGTAAACTAGCACTTACTTTTTATATCAGAACCCACAACACCCTACTAATATAAATTAAAAGGAGGTGAAGATAGTTTTCAAAAATATATATGGAATAAACATTTTATCTAATATCATAAATACGGCTAATCATATAACGTTTTCATAACACATGAGCATTTATCACAAATAAATTTTTTTTATTTTCTTATTATAGATCCCAAATTTTGATTAATAACGCACAGGTATTAATTATGTAGTTAATAACATAAAGTATAGCGTTTATACCATTAACCTAAAAAAAAATCATCAATGAAGTCTGAATATATAATGATTATTGGTACATATTGAAATTTGATCAGGTAGCATATTAAATACCTATGAAAAATCAAATTTGAAGATACTTATCAAAGTTATTACACTAGTTATAATATCTATTGATTTTCGAGTAGGTTGGACCTTACGTAAGCTTTCTAATTTTGTTTTCGTTAGTTTAGCGAGCTTAATACTAGAATTATAGAATGGCCCTATAACAGGATACAGTTATAATAAAAAGATAATAGACATTGTACAAAATATAGTATCCTGTGAACTTTTAGATTTTTGGAAGCTTTAGCCCTACTGCTATCGCCTAGACCAAATGACAGTGCATTTCATGGTGAAAATCCTTGCCATTCTGATTTTTTTCTTTGGCTTGCTTTCAGGCTGGCCGAGCCACGGCACAGCGGCGGCTGCCTGCAAAAAAATAGCGAGCTCAAGATTTATGGGGAAAAACATTTTTCTAGCTAAGTGCCTTGTCAACCATAGAAAAATAAAGCATGAAGCACTCCTCCACCCTTATAAGCAGCCTTCGTTTAAGTCACGCCAAACAGGGGAGGGCCGGTGCCTGATCCTCAGAGTAATAAGGAGATACGCTTACTTTCTGTTAAGGCACGAAAGCACAGCACCTAAACTCCTAAATATTATCTTCAAATTATATACTGGCATATATCTTACCAACTAGTACTTTATTATGTTTAGTGGTTAATTTTTTAGTAGACACGGTGGCTAGCTCTAGCGCGGTTCAACATTTGCTATTGCTTAGCAATAACAAATAAGCCAGCCTTAAGAATTTAGCCAAGCTCAATATATAATATTTTATGTCATCATTATACTGCTAAACTTTTACGCGATTATACCCTCTATTTAATAGATCTATAAATTAAAAAATTTTTCATATTTATAAAATAATAACTCCAAAGCGATTACTAATAAGGAAGGTGTAAATAATAATATAAAAATGCAAATAAATAGGCTAGTAACGACAGTTTCAACAACAAAGGACATAACGGTCGAACTATTCTAGGAAAGAAGGCCCGGCATCAAAAAAATACCAAAAACCAAATATTTCAGCTTTTTTATACCTTAAAGTTAAACTAGGACAATACTACCGATCTCTTTAGAACTACGTTAAAAAATTCTCTTGTTTTAAATATTTCTGTTAGGATGTAGTTTCCCATCCTATTATCGAATAAATATGCTAAATTATTTAAAAACTTTTACTTGAACAAATATATTAAAATAAACTCCGAATTCTGTAATTACAATAACCACCTAGGAATAAATACTTTATTAATATTACACATTATACAATATAGCCGTTCGGACTAAAAAGGAAGGAGAAACAATATAACAGCCCGCTTGTCGGTGAAAAACCGCAACTAATAGATTCCGTGGTGTGATGCTTATTTTTTTTTGTTCTTTTATATGTGCAACGATTTGTGTACGAAAAGGACAGTGGCCGTACTATCAAATTCATGCCTCTATAATTCTAGGTTTAAATTAAGTTAACAATTTCTTCTATATTTTAAGCTTTTATTTTAGAGCTTGCGCATTACTGTAACCCACTAGATGTATTTTAAAATGGGGTTTAGCTTAATAATCTACATTGTTTTTTAAGTTTTTATATTCAGTAGCCATTCTATTTAAATATTTTACTACCACCATAAAGAGTGTATTTATCTTTTTTTATCCTCTTAGGCCTTGGCGGTCAATATGGCGTCTTTTGCTAGATAGGATTTAAACGTTCCTACCGAGGGTTTACGTAATCTTTAATTAGTTAATCAATTAGTATGTTTATACCCCTATAATTATTGTGGACAATAGCACTAAAAATTTAAAAAGTATTAATTTTCATTTAGAGTGATGAGAACCTCAGTTTACC
>JACYFI010000973.1:0-11732 GCA_020975735.1 Ophiocordyceps xuefengensis | reverse complement strand
ATATTATTTTTCAGGTCTCTCCCCCGTTTTTTTCTTTTAAGCCATTTCCTTAGAATTATTAATTGCAAGTTATTGTTAAATTATTTTCATGATTTTTTATGTGTTGCAGCCTCTCGTTTATTCTTACCAGCAATATACCTATAAGGTAGCTTTAGCTAGCTGTCTTTGAACTCGGATGCCTAGGTTATGGGGGATAATGACGACTCCCAGCCACAAAGAAAGCAACAAATTTAAGTTTTAGCTTTTTTTTTTCTTTCATAATATTATAAATTAAATATGGGTAGACTCTAAAACGGTTATTGTTTTATACATGATACTCCACCCTCTAGCGTTGAAACGTTTTTATTTTTGCAATATTTGTTAAAAAAATAATAACTTTCGCTGTCAAGTTTACTATTTTTTTTGTAATTTTGAAAATTTCCAAATTATGTCATTAATAATTTTTATTTCTTGCTTTATAGGGTAGCTCTTCGCTTATCACTAAAGACATAATTAAATAAAGCAAGAGTTCTTAGCATATTGTTCTTCCTTTGCTAACTTCGCTAATTTCTTGACGGCGGAAGTATCGCCGCTGAATGTAAAAACATGGTGTAACCATATGCCCTTACACCTAGCTTACGTAGCAAAAAAGGGATCAAGTTTAGCAGAATAGTTAGAAGTGGTTTTGTAGGGCTAGGCGGGATTTATGATAAAAATCAGAAAGCCCTAAACCACGTAAAAGCCGCAAGACAAAAAGATACTTAAAAAAAAAATATAAAGGCAAACATCCACTTAGCTTTTCCAACACACCCAAGATCTATCTTAATGCACTTCGTGTGATCCTATTGCCGTGCCTTTAGCACTGTAAGATTTTGGGTAATACATCAACAGACAAAGCAGAATTAGCCGTTACGAAGGCCGTTTTTAGAATTAAAACCATAAGCTATACCTTTTGTTCACACGAGCTTGCTTGGTGTAACAAGGCCAAGAATAAAAAAAATAGTTCTAAACTATAAGAACTTTATAAGCCTTTAGCATCAAGGCCAGCCTGAAAATTTACATAATAATTTTAAAATGATCCTGAATTTCTACATAGTTAGATCTGCTAACTAAATTTACGTTAGGGTATATTACGAGTGAATACTTGGGGGCTGCATAATATTTGTTTACCCTAGGGAAAAAAAAAGGCATGCAACCCCCCAGCAATAATATAACAATCATCATATATGATTAAAATAGTGTAGGAACTACAAAAATAGCACAAACAAAATAATTAAATTCATTAGACACAGCTGTATTTTACTCTTTACAGGGTCGTGCCCCCCATTAAACTTTCTCCTAGCTGAAGTTCCCTTCCAAAAGGTCACTTACCTATTAAAAATGTAGTAAACTGAATAGGATTGTGTTTCTATTATAAATTATGATTATTGGTTCTCTACAAATTAATCTTTTAGTTTTATTTTTGCATAGCATGGGCTTGCCCGCTTAAACGCCGAAGCAAAAAAAGGACTCGTAAAGCCAGAATAATGGAACTTTCTTATAATCCTAAACCAATGATTCATATGAAACAAAATAAAGGGATTTCATAGTTTCCACATTTTAATTAGCCTTTAAAGCTAAAATTATCTTAAACGATACTTATAATTAGTGGTGACAAGTAAAGCTGCATAGGGAGCGCGCTCTAAACTAGGGAAAGCTGATCTGCACAGGCTATTCCAATTCAACTGAGTACAAGCAAAGAGACACTTTGATAATCTTACTACCATGCATCAAAAAACCGCATTTAACCGGCCACGGGCATTCGCTACCCTTAGGGACCCTCCAGTTAAAGCCGCCTTTAGACCGGGTTTTCCGTCTGACTCAATAAAAAATGTTTATTAAATTATCTCTGTGAACCCAAAAGCGTGCACAGGCGCAGATTCACTCTTTTATACTTTAGATTTTTCTATCCTTAACAAAGTGCTGTTTTTTTAATTAAAAAGTCGGTACAACATCATTTTTTAATGGAGCCTTCTTCCTTTGTACTTGATTTTAATCAAGAATTGAGCCCTCACTTGTTCCGAAGTTACGGTAGTCAATTTGCCGAGTTCGTTTTCGCGCGCAAAACTTATTAATCTTTGAAGAGGATTAGGCTATGTGGTTAACCTAAATTTGAAATGATTAACAATTAACGGGTAGGAATTGATTCGGATTAATAGAACGAATTTGTCCTAACCACCCTTTATTAAGATAACTTTAGATTCATGAATTCGGCTTTTTTTACGGCGAGCCTTCATTAAAGTAATGTTTCTTGCTCCGTGTAAAGGATAGTTCCAGGAAAAAGGGTATAACATATTGTGTTATATCCTTGCAAGCCTTGCGATTACAATATAATCTAGAACTTTAATGTTGAGATCGTTTTATAAACTTTCCTGCCTTTAAATTACACTTTGTAAAGATTTGTAATAGAGCAAATATTTTTCTTTTTTTCCCGGTGTGATTTAAATCCTAGTTTTACACTTCCTTTCACCGAATATTTGTTATCTTTTTCTTTTAGTATAAATTTAACAAAAAACATTCTTCGCCTTTTCACGATATACCCTACTTACCTCAGAGTAAGGATTGTTTATATAGCAAAATCTCTTTTAAGTTTTTCAACTGGTTCTATTTTAAGAAAATAAAGTTGCAATTGCTTTTTGGCATAAGTACCGGAAATTCATAGGAAGCTCTTTAATATGACAATTTAGCTAAAATCGTTTCTGATGTAAAGATGCTGTTATTAAATCATTTAAACGTTACAGCTTGTTTAAACAAATGAAATCTACCCACTTCTCTTTGTAATAAGGATAAGCTTTCAAATGTTTCAACAAAATCTCTAAGTCTTTTAATAGAAGATAAAGCTAGTCCATAACTACTTGCGCATCCAACTTACGGCATAGCGCTTATCTGCCTACATCTAAATAATTCCTTATTTCTGGTGCTAAAAGAATTTTGATCCTTTTATGTAGAGAAAATTGAAAAACAGCTCATTTACGCTTACTAAACTTAATTCTTAAGTTTTGATTTTTATTATAGATATATGAAGGCATTCCTTTCTCTTTTTTTTTTAATAAAAAAAAAAAGATTAAAATCCCGATTATAAGTAATTAGGACAAGGATGTTATATATGTAATGGGTCTTTACATTAA
The DNA here is from genome assembly GCA_020975735.1 of Ophiocordyceps xuefengensis. Taxonomy (NCBI): domain Eukaryota; kingdom Fungi; phylum Ascomycota; class Sordariomycetes; order Hypocreales; family Ophiocordycipitaceae; genus Ophiocordyceps; species Ophiocordyceps xuefengensis. The sequence goes on along the minus strand of JACYFI010000973.1, from coordinate 8,586 downwards.
TTAAAACTTAGTATAACCCAAGATTGGGACATAATTCTATTGCTTAGAAGTAAATTTACTCTAATTTTCGTAAATTTTACAAATTCAACTTCCAAGGTTCCCTGGGGGGCCAAAGTACACCTTTAGAATATTTAATAATATTGAAAAACCTCTACTCGTTGCGTCCTTTTATACACAGATTTTCCATCGACCTAACATATTTTAGACCGCGTAACCCATTCCCTATTTACTAGAATCTTCGCTAACTTGTTACCATACATTCAGTGATTTGCTGACCGCTCAAAAGGGACTATTCGTCATATAAGTTGGTATTAGGACTATTTAGGGGGTGTCCTCCGAGTGTTTGGGTTCTTATCACAAATGTCGGGGGATATCCATCAGTTTTCATGATTGTTAGCCTCCATTTACGCCTTCACGATGCTCTACTAGCTTACTTTTTTAAACTAGGTACCGGTTTTGTTCTTTGTTTGTTCCTTAGGACAAAAATATTATTTTGTGATTAGATATCAAAATTATTTTCCTTTTTTTCCAAGCAACATTTATACTAAAATGCGTTGGTCCTTAGTAAAAAATTTTCTCATCGTTTAAGAATCTTTAGATAATATCAACTTAAGCCCGTTCTTTAATTGTAATCCATAAGGCTATAAGCGGAAATTTTTCTTTTAGTACTCATGCACATATTCTACTTGAGTGAAATTATTATAATTCTATTTAAAAAAAATAAAATCCATTATTACTCACGCTTCTGCTACCCCAAAACGCCCCTATCTAAACTAACTTTTTTAAGTATATTTATACATTTAAACCCAGGCATATTTATTCGTAAAATACAATTAACGATATTTAAAACTTGAGCTGACTTTAAAAATACATTTTTTGCAGGGCGCCTGAACAGGCACCAGGAAGGAGTCTGTATTAAATATTAAGGTTAAAATAGAAACAATTCTATTAAATTATTAATATCAGAACTAGTTGAGCATCAGAATCGACTATTTAAACTGTTTGAGTATGAATTCCGATTTATAAGAGAAATAATATATTATTATAAATTTGTTAAATACCTTACCTGTTTACCATCAATACTCTATACTGTTTAGTATTAATCTATAATCTGTTGAGCTTTGAATGACTAGTATTAATGTTTTATTAATAGAACTTTTTCATTAAATTGGCTTTTAATAGAACTAAATTTAAACGAAAGAGCAGCTTTATTTTACACAAACTATGACAGTGAGTTCATTGTGTCCTTGAACCACATTCCCGCCCTCTGATTGTAATTTGTGTCTATGTAAGTAATCTCTTATGAAAACTCATGTACCAGGTTGTCCGGTTATAGTGGTTAGATCCCGTAAATTTTCGCTGCCTTCTATAGCTTAAACAGGCCTCCTATCACGAGGTCATAAAATTATGGCTGTCTTTCTAGGCCTATCTCCTTGTCGACTTCTTATAAAAAACCTTCTTAATTGTCACTTAACTATAATTTAGAAGCCTTAACTCTATGTTTCTTCGGCCTGTTTCCCTTTTGACACCCCGAAATGATCTATAAACCATAAATATTATCCTAAATAGTTCCCATATAATTTGTGAACTATGCCCATTTTAGACAAGCGGGTCATTTTACGGCTAACCTTCGTAAAGCTCCACCTCGCGAATTAATAAACAAAAATTATTTAATTTAAAATGAATATAATGTTAATCTTACCTCTGGAAAATACATAGAGTTTCTTTAACTATTCACTTCCTCTATTGGCTTACAGTGTTTTTTAAATACCCTAAAATATCACCAGCTTTAGATAAAGTAGAAAATCTAATGGTTTCGTTAGTCACAATATTTTCAAAAGTCTATACTCGATTTACCCTTCACGCTCTGCAAGTTTTTACTGGTAATATTTGCTAAAGGCTCTGCGGATAACGATCTTTGTTTTTTTTTATGTTAAGTGGTGGCTAAAGAAAATTATCTTTAACTTCCTACAACTTCTGTCTTAAAGTACTGTATTGTAATGTTCTTTTATGCTCTCGCGAAGTAGAGATTTTAAATTTAAACTTTAAATATGGTTTTCCCATCACTATGTTTTTTTAAGGGCCCGCTAGTTCCTAATAAAGATAGCGGGTTTTTAAAATATTATATTCCCGTTTAACTCTACCAAATAATACTGGTTCATTCTGTTAATAAGTTTCTACTTAGCTTGCAATACTCTAATACTTTTCAAAGCTAAGAATTAGTTGGCATGTTTTATAAAGCATCAATGAATTGGCTAGTGATTTTCATTTTTAGAGCGAAGCGCCGCCCCATTCCCTTATTAAGTAACCCAAAACCAACCTCTCTTGCTAAAATAAACCCACATCCCTACTTAACTAATTACATTGCGTAATTTATTCATTATAAGATCACTATTATTTTGTATACTAATAATATGAAAATTTTCCTTAGCTTGGTTTGGCTTCCCAGCCAGACAAGATTGCATTACTTATAACTTTTAATAGGCATTATTGAAGTGTCTTGATGTTTAAATTATTTCCCATAAATGTTTTTGGGGGTTTTGTGTAATACGTAATTATTTTAATCGGTAACTCTAATTTATGAGAAGGAAATATAATTTATTTTTTTGCATGCAATTTTTACGAAGCGTCCTACTATATCTTTAAAGCCAATAATTTAAATAGCTATAATTATAAGCAACCAACATTAAGTCGATGAAATGCACACCTTAAAGGTGCTTGGGCTGAGGAATAATCCCATTGTTATATCACAATCAGAGTTTTACCTTGCCCGAGTCATCCTTAGCCATAGATGTATTAATACTCTTAACTTGGATGATGATTGGCTTAGACGTCCCGCAATTTGATGGGGTTTACCTGCAAAGGTTGCAATTCTACAAAAAGGCTGACTTCAACGCTTATTCATTCTATGTCTCGATAATTCAAGACATTCTTGCCCGTTCCCGAGTCTACAATACTCCTGCTAAAATCTTCATGATTTCCCCCATTTGTAAACAAAATAAAACGTTTTACAATACCTTGTCTGAGATTAAATTATGTACCTGCTAAGATTATTTAACGTATCAAATGCCTCTTATTATAGGGTTTCGCGGGAAAACAAAATCACTTACTTTTACCGAAGAAATATTTTCTTATATGTATATAACATGTATAAATGACCAGAAGGCGCTGGTAAAAGGTGCAATCCGTCTCCCTGCAATAATAAAAGTATAACCTATATTACTCTTATTATCGTTTACAAATCAATTAAAATACTACTCTAGCTAAAATAAATGAAAATTTTCTTATTAATCGTACACTTTTTTAAAGCTTAGCTCGTCCCGGGTTCTAGTTAACCCCTATGTGTTTAGCTACTGCTGATTAAATTATCAAAAAGATAACGTTTTTCCTTATATCAGTATTAATAACATCGCCTTAGCACACCTTTAAAGGCTTTATACTGATTAGCTAGTCTTGCGGCGGTTTTTTTCCTGAAAAGTTTGATACCCTTTTCGGTTAGTAGTAATTTATCTCTATTAACTTGTGGTAATATTCTTCCTGTTGTCCTGAATAGATAATTGATTTCTAGCTTCCCCTCAATTCAGTATACGGTCCCCATTCTTAAAAAACTTAAAGTTTTTCTGTAGTGTTTATAGCCTTAGAAAAAAGAATTTTGCCTTTTCTAGATACGTTATATTGTTGGGTTTAAAAAAGTCTGCTAGTATTGATTCTTTGTTTAACTTGTTCTTTATCACTTAAATTATTCTAATATCAATAAGGTAACAGGTTACTATTATCCATATTTTATAAAGGAGCGCAGCGTTGCGGCCTGGAAACGAGGGTGTTTTACGTAAAGTATAAATGCTTAACAACCTATAATATTTGTTAAAAATTGATTAGTTCAATTTTATAGAGTCGCATATTTACCCCTCCTGGGAATTAGTAAATTTTAGAATTAAATAATTATTAATCCAGCAATTATAGCCACCTGTTATTTTCTATCCCGGTGAGGTAGGGGCGAAGCCCACATCCATTGTAACATTTGTGAAATTGTTTTATCCAGATACTCAAAATTTTTATATAGATTACGTGTGTCATACCTGTAGTTGTAATATCTGTTTTCATGTATGATGCCTTGCAGCCTTAATATATTCTGAGTACATCTTTAAATAACTTAATTTTGCTTTATTTAAAGCCTATTTATGGCCTAATAATAAATTGTACCCAAGTTAACCGTCCGTCTATTTGCTGAATACTACGTATCCCGTGTCAGAGATTAAAAAATAGAGCAATGCTAACAAGTTTTTTTTTATGATTTTTACTGACTATTTATACTTCTCTTTAAAACCTTTAGTACATAAAACCTATTGAGCTTAATATTTCGTATTTAATTATTCTGTATCCTTTCGAAATAAGGTTCTTTAGTATATCTTAAGCCTATAATTATGGCTTTAGCCTTGCAGCTAAAGCTGACCATTTAAATTATCAGCCAAACCAACATTTAGTCGATGAACTGCACGACCTATAGGTGTTGGCTGCGGGGTCGCCCATTATAACTTTACGTTGTCAATCTATGCTTTACCTTCACACGAGTCATTACCTCTTGGTGCCCATCAAATATGTTACCCATACTGTCTTGTTAGATTTGCGTTTCAGGGTTTTTCCCCGTAATTTCAATGGTTTTAATTGCAGAAAGTTCATTTCCTAAATGGGCTTATTTAAAAGAGTTGTTACATCTTATTTCCTTTACCAGCGTTATCACAGTCGGTGGTGTCTTTTCACTTACACATAACCCATAGTCTCTTCCGGAGAATTTTGCTATCAATCTCCCGATCGCGACTTTTTACATCCTGACCTATGTAAAAATCAACGGTGCGTTCGGGGTCTAACTTTTAAGTAACACGGCATGTTTCGTTATTTTAACGCCCGCGTTTAACTACGCATATGCCGCATCTAACTTAACTTGGTGACCCATATGCAAAAGGTAGTTCCTTTGTTATCGGAACTGGCTTTGATAAAAACAACTACTTTTGGGTTTAGTTCCACTACATGGTACTTGTTTCACCTATTGCTCATGTTATCATATTAGCCCTTCAGGAAGTCCCCATTATTTAAAACATTGTTTGTACCGTTCTACTTGGTTATAGCTACTCTATTTTCACTCACGCTTCATTCAATGGAACATCTTGTGGATTTATTTTCGCTAAGTTACTAAGATTTCAATTTCATCTTCGTTTAAGATAGATTATCTCTTAGAGCTTTATGTACCTTTAATGGGAAGTTACCCACAATATTCTGCTTGCCCACATTTTACTTTGCTCCGACTTTATAAACAAAAACAAAACAACTCAGGATGAGAATCGCATCTCCCTTAATTTTTAAAGATATGAAATAATTTTGTGCAATGGCTGGATCCCCAGGTAAATAGACAACTTTTTCATATAAAATTTATTTTGTTATAGTAATAACTAAGGTTTTACAATTCTTCAACATAAACTTCAAAATAAAGGAGCTTTTAGAAAGCTAAGAAAAAAGGGTTATTAACCCAGGGATTTCAATCATGGTACCTTTCCACCACTAGGCGATTAAAAATCTTCGGAGTTTTTTATTTGGCCCTATGGATAATTATATTTCTTCTTTGATAATGGCAAAATTGCATAATAGTTTCTTTATATTACTTATATAATTGACAAGAAAATAACTTTAGTTGTCTTTAGTTTTAAAACCTGTATTTTACATGTTTCCTAAGTAAGGTATTGATATTTCGGTACGTGAACTCTGAACCACAAGGAGGAACCTTCTCCAAGGGAAGGCGCTTTACCCTTCACCATACCCGTTGTGGGAATCTTGACATCGTATTAGCTGTAAGGCATTTATAAACACTAATACTAAGAAAATATACTAAAAATCCTTAAAGTAATATAACTATTAAATCAGTAAAATCAACCCTCGTAACCCTTAATTATATACAATGTGAAAAATATAATAACCCTTCCAGAATTACATACGGGAATGATGAACAATTCTGGCCTTTGCAGCACAACAAATTACAATATTACTATTTTTTTACTCAGTAACCCCTTACGAAGCGCGCAAAGCCACCTATCGAAACGTAGTGGATGTTAGACCTGAAGAAATAAAGCAACGGGATTTAGCCGTTATGCAACTATGAAAATTTATCAGAATAATTAAATCATTATTCCATTTGGGGCAGCTTCATTGTGTAATACTTCTGAGACTCCGGTACGGGTTTTCCCTTTGGGCCTTGCACCCTCCCCCGATCTCTTTGAGATATGAGTCTGCGTGGCCTGACTCTTTCGATATCAGGAAAATTTAGGGTATGGCCCTACCTCTTTCGATAACGGTGTATAGTGAAACAAGTAACTAATTTGTTAAACAGCTCCTCTTACCTTATGAGCAGTGTGCATAGTGATAATAAGCACCGAAGCACTGCGCTTCTTATTATTTTTCATGGCTAACCAAGCACCTATGACGGATTTTCATTACCAAGCCCTTCTACCATATACTCTTTGAAATAATTCTTTCCTTAATACACTGTATCCCTTGGCCTTTGCACCCCTACAGGGTGGACTAAATGTGGCTAAGTCCTTCAGACGGGGGGTATGGTTAGCCACCCGAATCTCTTACGAGGATGGGTGGGTAAGCTAACAATTGTTATAATTAGTTAATAACGGTTAACAATAGGTTATCAAAGGTATTATAATTCTTATCTCCAATATTTAACTCAGAGTACTTGGATTTGAACCAAAGAATTTGTGAAGGTGAAGTTCCTGATTTCCATTAAACTACACCTTCTTTTTATGTTTTTTTACTTGCTACAACCAAGCGTCAAGGATGCTAAAGGGGGCTAAAATATAGTGTCGCTAGGTTGCTAAAAGCCACTGCCCCATAAAACAGCCTTTACAAGAGGTAAATCCGGATTCTGAAAACGGGATTTGGTCTAACAACCTAATTAAATATCAAACCTAACCACCTTAACCACGTCGGGTCTGATTCTCTTAATTGTACAATTAAAGGCCTTCCCTTATAAGCTGTCCTTATATATCCTGTCTTAATTAACTTAAATCCTGGCCTTGCTTTGGGGGGGTGCCCTCCCCGTCTATATTTTTTCCCTTTTACCTACTTCTAAATCCTAATACCCTTTGCCTTGCAGCCTACTTTCCCCTTAGCTTAGCAGCACACCAGCATGAATAAACACTAATCGAGCTTAGCCTTACACAGGGTATCGATGCCCACGCCACTATAACCATATTCTATCCGAATTAGGAACAGGTTCGTATAGCGTTATGCAAGCGTTCAAAGAATATGCAATGGCTAAATTTCCTCAGCGAATTCAGACGCTGATGATATTCTTTAATTCAAGAATACACTTTTACGCGATTAAAATCTTAAGCAGACCTAAATACTCCATTATATATTTAGATACTGTGGATGACTATATTATTCTACTTTATTCAACCCATGTTTTTCCTTACAGGGTGATGTATTTCACGATCGAATCTTTAATACTTTAGGGGAGCTAGCTACCACACCTTTATAATTCCCATATCTTTTTGGGTAAGATATGGGAATAAAACTCCCTAAGAAGCGAATGATCTTAATTTTTTTTTATTGTTTTTCTTATTAAATTTTTTATCAGCTTTTACGAACAGTTATTCTCAAGAGGTATAAATACGTAGTAAACCGTAAGCAAGCCAAACAGGAAAGCGTACCACCCCACCCGTCTACCTTAAGGAAATAACACATCTAGAATCAAGGTGAGTATTAAAATTCACGAATTAAAAAAGTCTATCTTGAACCTTATATTAAAAATTTGAGAAAAAAAGGATTGGAACTATTACCATCTTGGTGTGTAAGACAAACGTTCATCCAATTTGAACCTAATTTCTCTATGTTATTATTAAATAATTTAATTACGGTAGCTCCTGTTTATTTATTTGTACCTTCATAAAATAAATAAGCAGTCGTTTCATATAAAAAATACACAGGAAGAAGCAGGACCATCAGTCTATCAAAATCACGGAAGCCCTACTTACTATCTACTCAACACGGCACATCGTAGCAAAGAGAAAAGATATTTAAGGTTATTGATTGGTTTGGTGATAAAAATACATCATGCATCAAAATTTTTCTGTTGTATCACCGCTGGTTACCCCCTTTATTTTTTCTAAAAAACCGTGGCAATAAAAACCGCAAGCTATTGATTTATATTAAACATGGGCTATGTTCTGTTGAAGTATAATATAACATAACAAACGCAGCCGCCCCTATTTTTGCAGATCGCGGCAGGGAAGGGTTTGAAAAATATAAATCCAGAAACAGATCGAACCCTACGTGAAAGCCATTGCGTAGAATTTACCTATTTAGCCTGAAGCCCTTGTTTTAATAAATCTGTTAGTTTAAAGCAATTTTAGAATATAGGATATACCATACAAGGAAATTTTCAAAATACAAATAGAAAGATAAATATGTTAAGCCTAAGATAAGTCTTTTACTGTTAAAGACCTAGAAGCCAAACCATATCTTATACTTGCTCAGTTTACGTGCTCTATGAAATAAGTAGATATTTAACTTCTAGCTTAACAT
>JACYFI010000988.1:0-10525 GCA_020975735.1 Ophiocordyceps xuefengensis | reverse complement strand
AACTCAGAGCGTGAAGGTGAAATCAGTTAGCTTTCTAAATTATTGAGACTAAGAAACATTAGATTTTCTACTTTAACTAAAGCTGGTGGAATATTTAGGTATTATAGACAAGCCTTAAAGAATAAGGAAGTATAGTAAGGATAAACTTCAATGCGTATTTTCAGAGTAGATTACATTATAATATTTTAAATTTAAATAATTTTTTTATTAAAATTCGGGGAGCTTCGAAGTTACGCCGTTAATTGAACCCGTGGCTAAATGGATAGTTCCAAATATATATGAACTATTTAGGGATAAATTGCTGTTTATAAGCAATTTCCGTGTAGTCAAAAGTGGAAACAGGCCCCAAACACGACTAAAAGGTTTCCTAATTATTAGTTAAAGCTGAAATTTAAGAAGTTTTTATTTAAAGTCGACCACGGGAGATAGGCTTGAAGTAAGTCCATAATTTTTTGACCTCGTAACAGAGCGCTTGTTAAGCTTATGAGCATCGAAAATGTTAACGGATCTAAACATAACCGAAACCTTGGTCTTGAACGTCTTCATAAGAGATTTACTTACTTAACACCAATACAATCAGAGGGCGGACTTGTGGTTGAAGACACAGTGACTTCCATGTCAAGAGTTCTGTAAATAAAGCATTATTTGTAAATTAGTCCATTAAAAACAATTTAATGAAAAGTTTCTATTAATAACATTTATACTAGCTCATTAAATTGCTTAAACATTATAGTATTAATTACTAAACAGTTAACTAATAGTATGGGTGCTAAACAGATTATCAAGTATTTACAATTTTATAATATTATTAAAAGTCTAGAATACGTATGTTAATCTCAAACAGTTGATATTAGTTTGATGCGCAACAGTTCTAGTATAAATATTTTAATAGATTGTTCGTATTGACAATAATTAAATACCAGGACCTTGCTTGCTGTGTAGCTCCTGTCAGCCTAAAAATGTTAATTTTTTTTTTAACAGTAGCTCAGGTTTAAATAATTGTATAAATGTCTTACGTATAAGATATGACCTAAGTTTAAATTATTAGAATATACTTAAATGTAGTAGATGGGGCGTTTTTAGGGGTAGCAGAACGTCTAGTACAATAATGGATTTTATTTTTTTTAAATAGATTATAAAATAAATTAATTTCAAGTGGAGAATGGTGACATTGAGTAACTAAAGAAATTTTCGCCCCTTAAGCTATATGGATATATAAGAACGGCCCTCTTAAGTTTGTATCATCTTAAGATTTGAACGATGAGAAATCTTTTTTACTAAGGATAACATTTTTAGTATTAAAATTGCTGGAAAAATAGTAAATAATATTTGATATCATAAAATAACAAATTATATTTGTCTACTAAGAACAACAGGAACAAAAACCGCTACCATAAAATCGAAACAAAGTAACCCCTAGTAGTGAATACGAGGCGTAATGAGCAACAATCAGGAAATATGCGATTAGGCCCCGACAATTGCTGAATAAGAACGAACTCCGGGACACCCCTAAAAGCTCTAATACCATAAACTTATTTGCGAAAGTCCTTGAGGGGATCAGCCTATAACTGATGTATGGTATAACAAGTTAGGAAGATTCTAACGTAATAGGAATAGTTATCGCGGGATCTAAAATTCGTAGTACCGTTGAAAATACTTTGTAAAAAGAGCAACGAGTAGTTGGTTTTTCCTAAAATTTATTAAAATGTGAAGGGTACTTCGGCCCCCAGGGAAAAACTTGCAATTTTTGCGGAATTATTTGATTACGAAAAATTAGATAATATTACTTTAAACAATAGAAATTATGATTGTCCCAATTTGGGCTTTATACTAGTTTTATTGAATGATAAAGACCATTACATAATAACATCCTGAGTCCTTATATTATACTAATGGGATTTGTATTCTTTTTTTTCGTTACTAGGAAACAAAACCAGCAGAAGGAGCGCTTCCCATATATCATTCATATAAAATTCAAACCTAAAAATTTTTAAGGATTATAAGGTAAGAGCGTTTAGCAAATTTTCTCTACATAAAAAAGATAAAATGTCTTTTAGAACAGAATAAGGAATTATTAGATGTAGGCAGAGTGATCTAATCGTAGTGATGGCGCAGTAGTTTATGAAGCCTCTTCTATTTAAACAGACTTTGAGATTATTTTTTTTTTCATTTAGAAGGTATATGCTTAAAGTTACAAAGATGTGTGATTTTAGTTGTTTAAAACAGCTGTTAAAAGCTATGTTATTAAGCAGGATTTACTTGACGAAGGGGAATTAGCTAGAAATTGTCACATTAAAAAGCTTCTATGAATTTCGTCTAGTCCTAAAAGCTATTGCCGTCTTATTTACGCTAAAATAGAAACCGGTTTGAAAGACTGATAATAAGAGATTTTGCTTGTATATCAATCCTTACTGAGTAGTAGGTTAGTAGAAGCCAAGGATATGTTCTTTGTAAATAATATAAAAGAAAAATACCAATATTTAAGGTCGAAGGTAGTATAAACTAGTGGTTAAATTCACCCAGGATTAAAAGAAATATTGCTCTAACACAAAAAGCTTTACAAATGGGTATTTCGAGGCAGTAAGTTTAATAACAATCTCCAACAGTAAAAGTTCTTAGATTTATTGATACAAGTCGTGCAAATTATTAACGAAATATGCTTACACCCCTTTTTGAGCACTTTATCCTTTACAGGAGAGCAAAGACAAAATGCTTTAATGAAGGCTCCGCAACGTAAAAAATAGCGAATTCATGAATTTCTAAAAGTTTCCATCGTATAAGACGGTTTAGAGCAAAATTTCGTTCCCTATTAAATTTCCGGGATGAATTTAACGTAATAATTTTTAAATACATCAAATTAGTTAACCTACATTAGCCCTAAACCCGCTTCAAAGGATAAAATTGTGGCCAGCGAACAGGGAACTTCGGGGCAAAGTTGACTACCGTAACTTCCGGAATAAGGAAGGCTAAATTCCTTGATTAATACTCAAGTTAAAGGCAAGAAAGATAAAATGATGTGTACACTGTTTCTAATTAAAAACAACCAGCACTTTGACCTCAAAGATAAAAAAAATCTAAGTATAAAGTGTGAAATCCTGCCCGGTGCCGGCTTCTGGTCTAAACAGAGAATAATTAAAATAGTACTATTTTGATGGGTCGACGAACTCCCGGGTGTAAAGGGGCCCTTTACGTAGGGGTCCCTAAAGGTAGACGAAATGCCCTTGGGCCGTTAAAAGCGGTTACTTGCATGAATGGTGCATAACCGATCAAACAGCCTTAGTCTCTATGATTGATACATGAGAATTTGGAATAAGCTTTGAGATACAGTTTACGCCTAGTTAGAGAGAGAACCCTATGCAGCTTTACTGTCAGTAATTTATAGGAGTAATGTTAGAGAATTTAAGATATAAGGTAATTGACAATGTACTATGATGAATTCCTTTGATTGTATCTTTTCATATGAAAGTGATTGGTTAGGCACTTATTAAAGAAGTTATGCTTAATCTGGGCATATACTTAGTCTTTTTTTGTACTGCGTTACGCGCAAGCTATGCTTGAAAAACAAACAAAAAAGATAGATTATAGAGAACCAAATATATATTTCATAATAGTAAACTCAACACTAATTAATCTCTATTTTTATTAGTAAGCTGACCGTTGGTAAGGAACTATCCTAGGAGACAGCTTATGTGGGGCCCACACCCTGTTAAAGAGTAAAAGGTTGTCTAAATAATTTACAATATTTAGTTTTGCTTATTTTTAGAAGTCTAATATTTGTAAATCATTATATAATTATTTATATTTGCTGGGGCAGCATGGGCTTTTTTTCCCTAGGGTGTAACAATATTATGAAGCCCATTTAACAAGTAAATATACTTAAGTTTAAATTTAGGTAGGATTTTTAAACTATGAAGAAACTTTAGAAGTAATTGAAAATTTATGAAAATTTCAGGCTGGCTTTATGCGTTAAAGCTATATAAGTTTTTAATATTTTAGAGCTATTTTTTTTTTTCATCCTTGCTTTTTACTCCACAAGACTCGTGGAAAAAAGGAATAGTTAGTTTAATAGTGTAAAAAAAGCTCCAAACGGCTAAATCCTATTGCCTACTGTTTGATATCTACAAATCAACAGTTCCGTAAGCCGGCATAGGGATCAGACCAATGATGCAATAGGATAGAATCTTGGCATTTTTGGAAAGCCCTACGCTAGGGATGGTTTGTCCTTCAATATTTTAATTTTATAGTTTTTTGTCTTGCTGCCTTTAATGGGTTAGGCTTCTGTATTTTGTTTTATATAAAGTCCGAATACGCTAGAATAACCACGCTAAACTATTCTGCCTAAACCTATTGATCCTTAGTAGTAAGGCTAGGGTGTAAGGGGATATGGGTTACACAGTTTTACAGTCACGCCAGGATGCTCTCCGCAGCCAAAATTAGAAGTAGCCAAGACAGAAATATGCTAAAAACTCTTGCATTTATATGTTATTATGGTCTTAGTGTTAAGCGAAGGGTGGCCGTAAAGCAAAGAAATAAATTTATTCTAATACCATAATGGGATAAAATTTAAAAAGAGTTACTAAAAATAGAAAACTTGAAGCCGAAGGTTTTTTTTTTACAAATGTTGAAAATAATAACGGTTCAAACGACTTATAAAGGTGAGTTATTGTAAAAACATGAATCCTTTTATACTACCCAACATTTTAATTTATATATATTAAATGAAAAAGTAAAATACATATATTATGCTTCTATGGCTGGGTCTTGGTCATATCCATAACCTAGGATCAGGTTCAAGATAGAAAGGCGAGCTTCCTATTAAGGATATGCTGTATGAAATAAAGGGAAGGTTGCAACCACCATAAACAATCATTGAAAATATTTAACATATACTTGAATTAACTATTCTCAGACAATTGCTTTTTAAGAAAACGGGGAGATACTTGGAAGAAATAAAATATTACCTTTCTTTGTTCAAAGATGGACAAAAACTTAATTTAACTTGTTATAATAAAAATAATTTAAAAATAATACCTGTTCAATATATGTAAATTAACAAATAATAGAAAAGTTATTTTAATTTTTATATTTCAAAATCATAAATTCTTAGGCTCATAAAAAAATTTATTACATTACTTAAAAGAAGACCGAAATTTTTTAAAGAAGAATATATGTGGAGTAACGCGGAAAATAAAACATAAAACACAAGCCATAATTAACTTATATACTGTTAAAAATAGAGAAAGCCTAATATAAAAAAAAAATATTTAAAAAAATAAATTAAAAACGGTTAATCCAATATTAATTATAAACGTTTTTTCTATTTTATATAAAGAAAATGTTCTGCATTAAAAATTAAAGCCTCAGGTCTCTGCGAGCAGCATAGAATATACAAAGATAATTCCTCATAATTTATTTTAAAAAACAAGAAATAATTCAATATCTGAATTCCGTACTTTTTCTACTGGATCGTCAATACCTAAGGAAAAATCTTATTCATAATTAGTAAAAATTAAATACTTTTATCACTTTATATAAATTCCATAATATTTAATTTGACAAACCAATAATGAATATTATTATTAGTAAAAATAACTGAAAAATCACCATATTTATGAAAATGATTCAGAAAATAAGTGACTTCAATTATCTTCTTGATAAGTTATTAAATTTAATAACACAAATATTTTACCTATTTTAAGTAAGATTTGAATAAAAATACAAGAACAAAAAATTAGAATATAAATAATAATTTTTGAAATTATTGCATATAAATACAGAATCTTTTACTAAATGCTTTAGGTTAAAAAATTCAAAAAGAAAAAAAAAAAATTTTTATATTGTGAGAAATAGTTTAGTATATTTTATAATAGAGCTTATTTACCTGTTAAATCTATAAAAAACTTAGCTAAGCCCTAGGGTACAACGAAAGCAAGCAGAGATAGAAAAATACACTCACGGAACCAGAAACATAATTTATATTTTAAAGTGCCCCGCACAAATATAAAATAATTTAAAAAGTTAATCTATTTAAAAAAAATACTACTGCTCCTGGTGTGTACATATTCTTTATTCCTACGGATAAGGATAAAGCTATTTGTGGGGTGGTTCTCAGAATAATTTTTTTCTGAGCTACTTTATCCTGAGCCCAAGGTTCACAATAATATGGCCTACCAAAATGTCATTTAGGTATTGTCTAACTAATAACGTAATTCATAAAATAAATATATAATTTCATAGGTCATAAAAATATAGAGGTATAAAATTAGAAATTACAGGTGGATTAACTACAACGTTATAGGGCAGTCGCCTGATATTCTTAAAAATAAAAGGAAGCATTAGGAAGTAAATGTAGATTCATCTTCGAAAGGTTTAAGTTCCAGTTTGTATTTAGTAGGAAATTCAATTCAAATGTATCCGCAATGCAGTATATAATCAAAGCGACGTATGTTGGAGCTATTGCGTAAAAGTTGGGAATCGAAAAGGTTGGTAAATCTTACAAGGTACAATGGACTTCTTCACAAATAACTATCCAGGTTCCACCTTATCCTTTGACACTATTAGCTGGTTTTAGTGATGCGTTTGGATGTTTATTGCAATAAGAAAAAAAGAGTAAAAAGCTTTTTAGCTCGGATTAATCTTTCAAATCCATAGCTGTGCGCTTGCGCCGCTGTGCACCACATAAAAAGAGATAAAGGTTATATTAGAAAAATAAAAATAGAACATGAAAGTAGGAGTTTCTAGGTAATGAAGTACTTGTTAAGTTCGCTGCAAGTTTGAAATCCACACGTTATTTAGCTTTAAGGTGTGTAGTAATAGATTCATTTCGATAAATACCTATTGTGAGGCACGCCACCAATAAAAATTAGCAGCACTACTAAACTTTGTGTTTGCGCAACCAGTACAGCTTATATAATACTGAGAAATAAAGAAAATTTAACACTGCTTAACGGTCAACTAGATAATTAAGAAGTATTAAGGCCCAAATTAAATCTGGAGTCTAGTAACTGAACTCAGAGGAGCTTCCCTGTATAACCTCTAGGATAGGACGCGCTAATAATAAATAAACAAATACCAAAGGATTCAAGGTGATTAGCTGGCTTCACTTGCTCGAATGTGT
Organism: Ophiocordyceps xuefengensis; assembly: GCA_020975735.1. Classification (NCBI taxonomy): domain Eukaryota; kingdom Fungi; phylum Ascomycota; class Sordariomycetes; order Hypocreales; family Ophiocordycipitaceae; genus Ophiocordyceps; species Ophiocordyceps xuefengensis. The sequence goes on along the minus strand of JACYFI010000988.1, from coordinate 3,408 downwards.
TTGTGATTTACTTTTTCTATGCCTTGCGCTCGCCCTTGGCTAGAAAAATATGCAAGATATTTTAAAATCAGAAATCTTAACTAGGTTATACAAGTGCAATTAGTTTTATTCGATACTATCAACAGTCGGAGATAGCTTCCTAATGGATACGTTTAGGTATCTTACCCTATATTGTAGGATTCTAAATCGTAAAAAAATAAGTCCGTAAATTTCTATAGGTTAGAATTTTGTTGGGTTTATACAAAATTTTCCGGAATTCAAAAATGAGAAAGAGTTCTTCCCGTTTTTTCAACAATAAATTAAAGGTAGTAAATCACAGAATTTTGAAGATTGATTGTAAGAGTGGCTTCAATAATTGAGATAAAACAGCAATAACCTGAAAATCCCAGGGATTATAAGATGAGCCTCCGGCCTGTAAATTAAAATTTAGTGGGGCATAACACGTTAGAAGTTATGCCCCATGAATAGGACGAAGAATTTAACAAGATTTTATATTTTATCAATATAGTAACGGATATAGTAAAAGGTGGTGCTTTAATAGTTGTTAAAATTTAAAAGGAAATCTCATATATATATGAATAAAATGAATAACCTATAGTCTGACCATTTTGAGAAAGTGGATAATAGAATAAAATGATAATATAGAACACGCTAAATTTGGGCTAAGGTGTACAAAATGGTGCGCGTTTTCACCTAATGTCGCTAACTTATCCTCATGGACGCAGGGAACTATTAGTGTGCGACTGTTCGTCGATTCAAAAGTTAATGAGCTGGGGTAATACGTTCGGAGAAAGCAGGTATGGGGTTTCTATCTTCTAGGAGGAAGTTAAATAAAATGAAGGACAAGCTTTTTGTACGCCCGGAACCAAGGAAGGAGTTAACTCATTAAGGTTAATATGGTTACTTAACATATTGTGTACCTGTTTGTTTATATGGCCTAAAGTTTAAAATATAATATGCTTTTGTAAGTATATATATCTTCTGTAATTATTATACATAAGGGATGTTTTCTTTTTACTAAGACAAATGTAATAGTCATAAGCAGAGCAGGGAATGCTAAGTTAGTTAAAGTATAAGTGGCTGATAGCAATTTAGGCACGAACTTATCTTAAGGTATTGTTCTTTTGACGATATACGTCAAATACTATTGCGAATTTATAGCTTTATCCCGTACGCACTCTTGAAGATTTGAAATGAATAAACTACTGAATTTAATAATTCAGCTATTTTAAATATTCTATGCCCTTGGTTAGCATAAAAAGTTAAAATGGTAATGTTTTTGTAATCAATGGAATCAATTGCAATACTTCACCAGGGCTAACATAATCGTATAATTAAGCAATCTTTATAATACTTGTATTGCAAAGCTTAGCTTACTTTTAGGCTATACATTTTTCTTGTTACATACGCAAGCTCACTTGTTTATTCGTTATTGCAGGTATACATGTCTGTTTATTTTTATCTGTTTCACCCTTACGGGTCAACATGCCTATTGCTCGGAAGAGATAGGGTCAAGGTCAACTATAATGCCATGTTTTCACCTTTAAGAAATCATGCCTCTTAATTTGTTTAGCAGCTTAAGCCCGCGATTTTATTGCCTTCTGTCCTAAGATATGGTTAGGTTTGCATATTTTCTGCCTCTTGAAAGCGTAGATCCGTTAGTCACCCTTTTCTTTTTTCGAGATAAAGTCACCAAAATACATAAGACAACCAGCAAAATTAAAACCATAAGAACCTAAGTAATGAAAATTAAAAGTACAAAAACCACTGAGTAGCTTTTGGCTTGTATATAAACAGTCAATACAACAAAACAAAATAGTAAATAAGGGATAGTAGTTAAGAGCCCAAGCAAGAAATCAGCGTAGGACAAATTCTAGCTCTGCTTGAGCCGCATTAAAATAAAAAAGATAGTAGTCAGAAAGCGGTTTAAACGACTATGTTCTTCAATCGCTACACCCGGGTAGATTCCTTGTCTAATTATACTGTGTTTGATGTAACGTACATATCCGGCTCATGCCCGGGGGTTATCAGGAGCAAGACCCTATAGCCCGCGTTAGCGATTATATCTTAATCGGTAAAGCATTACTGCTCGTTTGAACAATAATAATGATTCTTTTATCGCAAGTCTATAGTACATGAGTCCTTAATTTGATTAAATTTAAGGATAGCCTCAAAGTGAACATAGGTATATGTATTTAGAATCTGCTAAATTTGCAAAGCTTTTTACATCTTAAACAAATTTGACGGGCCTTGGCCCAAAAACTTAATAATTGGTCATTTACTCAACTCCAGGATTTTCTGAATGATTTAGAGGTTTTACTGGGAGCCACAAAAACTTTAGTTTTTGGTTGTTAAAACAAGAATGACCTTTTCTGTTATATTTTTTTTAATAGGTGTGTGGTAAAAACTACATACATGCACACTGAGGGATATTATCCGCTTTGATTTTTATATTATGCACACAGCTATGTATCTATATAAGGCAGAGTAATTATTTTATAATCTTCTGTTAATTTTTCCTCTAATAATATTAAAATAGCCCGCTGTTCGCGCTTCGAGGCCCTGATGGTGTCCTTGCGCGATTTATTTCATATACCTGTAAAACACCCTTACAAAAGCACGCCCTGTTAATGCTACGCAGGAAGGTCTAGTAGAATAAAACCAAAAAAGATGAAATGGTATTATTATCATTCAAAATTCTTGTGCAGCTTTTAATTTTTCTATCCTTGAAGGCTTGCTAGACAAATCTGCAAAAATAGTCCTTTTATGGACAAAACATTTTTAATTTTTTTAGTATTTTTTTTTATTGCGGCATGACTTGTCAACACGCAAGAAATAAATTAGTAAAGTTATGTATATTTCATACACGGCGATGATAAAACAAGTTTATTGAGGCCTTTATAATATAATAATTTGTACTTCATGCAGCATAAGATGATAACTTAAAAAAATAATATGAATAAATAAAATGTGTTTGTTATGTTTGTGCCTTTCTAGCTTTAGCCTGTGCAAGGAAAAGAAATCGCTAGAGGCACCCTAAATAAACCCAAAAAAGGGTTATTAAAGCTTATATTTGGTAAAAGTATACGCTCATAACATTATAAATAAGTGTTCGATTATCCTTTAGCCCTGCCATGCACGCTGGATATTGGATTTGAATCATAGTTTAAGTGCTAAGTGCTGAAATGGGTCAAGACGAGTTGCTTAAGCCAACCTGGGGTTAGTACCATGAGTTGTTAAGCACTTCCTTAGATACAAGTAATTATGTACTATTTTTGTTTCTTTCATAATTTTTCTAGCTAAGCCCTTTGTAACAGGCATAGAAAAATAAAGCACCAAAAAAAAATGAAAAGCGCAAGCTCCTTACTGAGGTTTGTTAAATTGATTTATCGAATCTAAATAAGATAA
>JACYFI010000987.1:0-12350 GCA_020975735.1 Ophiocordyceps xuefengensis | reverse complement strand
GCCGTAGAGCAACAGGAAGCGTACCACCCCAACCACGTACCCTGTACGAAAAAATACGCATTAGAATTCAAAGGGAGTATAAAATCCAATATAGAACAGTCTATCTTTGACTTATATTAAAAATTGAGAAATAAAGAATTTGAACTTCAAACAAACTTGTGTGTAAGACAACGTTCTACCAATTGGGAACTGAATTTCTTTAAATTTATTTTTAATAATATTACGGTAGGCTCCCTTTATTTATCTTTGTAGCCTTACTAAAATAAATAAGGAGTGCTTCATTATAAATATACACAGGAGAAGCAAGGACCGCAGTCTAAAATCACGAAGCCGACTATACTATTACTCATGACGCATGCGATAAAAGAAAGATACTTTAGGGTTATTGTTGTTGGGTAAAATAACATTAAGCAAGCTCATATTTTCTGTTGTATCACGCGCCTGTTATCCCTATCGTTTTTCCTAAAAACGGGCAAAAAAGGATCGCAAAGCTATACTTTTATATAACAGGGGCTTATTTCTTGTTGAAGTATATAAACATGCAAACCAGCGCCCCATTTTGCAGATCGGCGCAGGGGAAGGGTTTAATATAAACATCAGAAACAGAGGACTACTGGGTGAAAACCTTTGCCTAGGAAGTTTACTTATTTAGCTGACCTTGCTTTAATTAAAGTGTTAAGTTTAAGAATTTTTAGAATAAGAATACAACAAAGGAAAGTCTTATAAAATATAGAGAAAGATAATTGATAACCCTAAAAGATAAGTCTTTCTGTTAAGAACCTAGACCGAACCTTATCTAAATACTTGCATTTAGTGTGTATGAATAAGTAGATACTTTAACCTTTAGCCTTACATCATAAGGAAAGTAAAGCATAAGTATCTATCTTAAGGCAGAGAACAGAAAGGGAATGGATCAAGTTAATAAGCTTGCTTGCTAAAAAAAAACTATATAATATTTATTGCTATCTTATCTTTGTTTTTATGAAATTATTTATGCACCTATCATCGGCTAATAATAAGGGTTTATGACTAGCAATAAACCACATCATAATTATAAATAACTTATAATATAATACTACTTAGACATGTATGACTTGTTACTGTTCATATTACCAATCCAATTATACTTAGTAACAAAGACTAACATTAGCTGTGTTTCGTTCTAGATGTTTTTCTTTTATTATGTAGGTGGTAGACCTAACTTTCTTCTTTAGCTAAATATCAACTATTATTTACTTGTTGATAAGGTATACGATAGGATTGTTTATATTACTATTATAACTATTAATTGTGCCGATAATAGTAGAGGCAATAGTTGGCTGTAATCGCATAAAATTTAATAATATGTTACAAATAATGCCTAAAGGGATACTATTGCAAATTTTATTCTTTGTAATTCCTTTGTCTTTATTCTTAAATTAAAATCAGGAATAAATAAAAATAATTATGATACGGCCCCTATATATACACGATTAAATAAGGATAACCTATAAAGGTTAATTCCTTAATAATATTTAACATAAAAAGAAATAGATGACAATAGATCCCTACTTAAGACAAAGAGGATGCTATAGGAATTTTTTTTATATTATACGGTAATACCAAAAAATAATGCAATTATACTAAAACAACTCAGATATTCCTACTGTTAACCATTTAGAAAATACATCCGATATAATGTGGCGAAGATCAAAAAACCCATTTTACTCTGCTCATTATGTTTTTTTTTAAACCTAAAAATAAGGACTAAAATAATTATACTGGCTACTTTATTTTTCGTGGTGTGTGCAAGTTATCTCTACATATAAGCATCCTTATCCCTGCTTTGCATCCTTACTTTCCTGCTGCCCAAAGCAAGATACCTAGTATCGGAAGCTAGAGCCTACAAAGGTATGATAGCCACGCCACCTAGTAACCCATATTTATTATCCTTAGGGGAACAGGGTTCAGGATAAGGGTTCGATCTTCCTTTCCCCTGCTGGTTGGTTAGTGAAAAACATGCACCCGCTCCTTCGATATACGGAAATAGTAATCAACAAATCCTGCCCCCTTGATAGGGAAAAGAAGTTACATCCTTTGTGTACTGATTCACTTGTGCACTTTTGCGTATTCTTGTATATTTTTTTTCCTAGCTAGCGTTGCCTTTGCATACAAAGATAAAATGAAAAATAAAGGAGTAGGCTTCGCCTACTACAAAGGAAAAATTTATTGTAAGAAAAAATTTTACCAAGGCTCAGTTATTCGATAATTCCCTGACAGGGGTCCTCGCCCAGCGGGCTTTATAACATTACGCGGGTAGTCAGACTTTGAACTGACATATCCCAGATCGGAAATCTGTAAGGGTCTATCATTAACTTATAGCCGTTTAATTATTTATTTGTAATTTGCTTTTCGATATTTTTAATTGCTAAGTAAGGCCGAAGCCTTCCTTCCTAACTTGTTCGGAGCAAGTTAAGGCTCTAGCGACTCAATATTGAAACATCTAATAATTAATTATACAAGATCCAACAATATGTTTATAGTTATAAGGTGAGAGAGTGTTGTGTAAAATAACCAGACAAGTTTTATTTATAGTAATTTGATTTAGTTTTCTTGGTGCTTCTAATTTCCCTGAAACCGAAGGTTATAGATAGGGGAATTTGTCAGAGTAAGAAAGCCACCTAGAGGGCCCAACCCTAATAGGCTACATAATAAAATAAATTTTTGGTTTAGCCCAAAATTTAAGCCTGCGTAGCCACCACCAAAACAAGGCTATCTTTACCTAACGTCCCGTGTCAGCTTTAGGATTGCGCAGCAAAGGGGATAAAGGAGGTATGGATAGAGTATCGCATGGTTCACCTAACCAACCAACAACACTAAAATTAATTGACCTCTCTAATCACATATAATATTTAAATATTTATACTAAGATTCTTTCGTAAGAATATTGAGTGGTTTTTGAACTTTGTTATTGCTAGGCAAATAACAAAAATGAAGCCCTATGGTTTATTGCAGCTCTTTACAGAAAATAATTTTTAAATTGAAATCCAATTATGATATCAATAAATATAGGTCGTCAAATGAAAATCTCCTCATAAATCCCCATCATAAATCTGGTTTCGAATTCTATCATTATTATACAGCTGTCTTTTATCAATTTACTATTGTTATCTTCTATTCTTCGGCACGTTTAGTGTATAATAAATCTCAGAATCGAAATACACTTCTTCCTTCTTTTACTCCTTTATTCTCCGGGCATGATTATGAAATGGTGAGGCGCAAGCTCATCCTTAACTTCTAATTTCTGGGATTCAGATTGCACTATTGATTCTTGGATTCAGCTTATCTTGCGGATGGTGTGGTAACCAGTAGGATTACTGGATCAAGTTGAGATGATTCTCATAAGGTTGTTTTCTGAAGGAGATGGTGGGATGGACATCTAGATCTATTTTGATAATCAGTCCCTCCTCTAAAGTTGACCCTCACCCGTCTTGTTCAATCAATAATTCACTTGGAGTATGAAAACCAGAATAAAATGAGGAATACCCGTCGCTGCTGGTAGATTCCTACCTCACTAGGTGATACTCGAGACTCAGTCAACCGACTATATATTGCATCTCCTGATTGATTCCTGCGGGCGCCTGTATCCACGAACTAAGCGATCACTATCTGACTGAATACGCAGAATTCTTGTTTTACTTGGTATTTCATTAGGGGATGTATTCCAGGGTCGATTCATTAGGCATTTTCTATCTTTCTGGACTAGATATTTTAGAATATGATCCATGGGTGGTTTGCTCCCTTCAGGCTAGTATTAGATATAGCGGTTCCATTCAATTCTCGCTTGTGGCCGGAGTCTGCCAGAATTAAGATTACAGTTAGAGAATCTTACCACTTGGCGTTCTAAACACGATAAAATGATGCAGTTTACGGTACTAAAATATCTAATATTAGTATTTGTTATTTAATCATTTCATTCATTTTAGTATCTTTTGTTGTGAATGTTGTAAATTGTTATCGTTATTTATTGTCTAGGACCCTTCAGTAAATACTCGAGACATTATAAAAAACAGATCCATAACAGATCAACAAAGTGTCATAAAGATACCTCGAAATTCCATAACCTTCATGATGGTGATCTGTTAAATAAGACAATATTCTTCCAATAGGCCACAGCCTAGAAAGATTTGTACTATAAATCGTGGAACCCATGGAGACCCTATGTTCCAAAGAAGAAAACAAGTACCAAATACCCATCACATTAATTAGTAAATGATAGAAACACTATACTTCTAATTGTCTTTGAAACAAAATAGTTTACATGTTATGTTCTATAGACATTTTCCAATTAATTCTCATTATGCCTCAGACTTTCTTATGTGCAATATATTTGCTATTTACAATTCAGAGTTTTAAATATATATATAAAGACCACGTAATAAGCCAGTTCGTACACAACAAACCTTTTATCTATTTATGAGTCTTGAACATATCTTTATCTAATCATACGTAATAAAACAAGATTAGGCTACATAATAAAATTCTTTAAAATTAATTTAAGAAGAGTTTGCTGAGTGAACAAACATAATTATAATTAATTGTTAATATTAATAAATTTAAAATAAGAGTTCCATGTAATCATAATTTAAAAAACCCTAAAAAAATTATATAAAATTCTAATTTATTTATATAACTTTTAAATAAGAAGCCTTTCATTTTTTTACCTTTTTTTGTTTAATTGATTTATGAAAAGGTAGTACTAATAGCTAATTTAAATCTTCTCCTCTATTCACTACCTACTTTAAAGAATTTATCTTATTTAATACCTTCGGCTGGTTAAATGATCTTTAACCGCTATAATCTCTCATCTTTTTAATAAAACTGTAAATATTCTCTAAACTTTATACAAACCTTGTAAAGGAATTTTTGATGAAAGTGAATTTTTTATCTTTAGTAAATCATTTAAATTATATACACCGGATAATTTATTCATCTGGGTCTATTTAAAGATTTCTCAATTCCTTTCCACGCCCTAATAAACCCATAAATTTTTGTTAAATAAAACTTCATTCTCGCATGTTGAGTAAGTAGAGAAAACTAAATAACATTACAAACCCATTGTTAATAGTTTTATTAATTTAATGAGCTTAATAAAAATAAGACCTCTCCATCTACTAAATCCCAGCATAATGCTAGTTTTAGATCTTTAAATATCATTTATCAATCACTTAAGCGTGGTACACATTTTAACACTTAGTGGGGAAAAATGAATTTTTAATTATCCAGACAGCATTCTGTTCATAGATTCCCCTTTATATTTAAAAGCTTCATTACACACCTTAACATTATCACAGAGCGTGCTTACCTGTATAAAATAATTTATAGCTTGTTTAAATAAGTGATAATCTGCTCTTTTTTTGAGTCAATAAAGGGTATGTATTCAAACATTAGAGGGTATAATTTTATTAGCCAAAACCCGTTGGTCGGATTGGACACTAATGCTTGCTCTTTTTTTTTTCCTACATTACTTGCCCATTAATTGTACTATTCCCAAAAAAGATGGAATTTTTCTTAGTAATAAGGATATTCCTTATTATGTACCTTATTTTAAATTCAGGTGTACATTTAAGCCTTGAACGTGTAGAACTAGTCTTTGAAGAGCTTAAGACAAAACTCCCTTCACATCTTGGTAAAACCTGTTACTCAAATAAGGGAGGTTAAGATTGAATCTTTTTGATTTCGTACTATTAAAAATCGTTTTACAGTTTTAGCCCGAGCTAAATATTGAAATGCTTATTGAGGAATTTTCTGGGTTACAAGGCCAGGTTTTATGAATTCAATACTTAAAATTTAATAACTACCCTTATGTATATAACAAATTAAGTTCTAAACACTTAAAACAAAAAGAGTAAACGTCAGTAGAAAGCAGTGAATCTAAGGCTAAAACTACTTCAAAAATGTACCCATCTAAAGCTCTGTTCTATCCCCTTGATAACAAAGAGTGGTGGGCGACGTAATTGGTTGCTGCCACAGTAATAATTTTACTGTATCTTAATAAAAGGTAATTCGAAAGGATCTTATAGGTTCTGTAAACCTAGAGGTCATTGAGCTCCTAAGTTCTACTGTCTGTGTTAAAAGCACTCACCTTTATTAAAAGTTTTAGTTTAGAAAACTTTATATTAATACTATATATTTCTCATTATTACTTTTATTTTTTTTAATTGCCATCTAACCCTTCTTCTAGTTAAATGGGTTTCTTTTTTTCCCATAAGAAAAAGCCGCTTGTTTAAAATTTTTTCGTAATTTTCTAATTATAACCAGTAATTAAAATTTTTCAAATTATAGGTAATGTAATTTTATTACGAACCATCTGTAATTTTTTTCAACTATAAACCCCCACAACTAATTTAAGATATATATCTACACAAACGCCCTTTTAATGTAGATCATTAACTTTTCTAAAAAGTTCTTTATCTTTCTGTGTTGAGTTAAATAAAATTCTATCATATCTGTTTCTCTAATTTTGATTCGGGTGTTTATTTTAATGCTAATAAAAAACACCCTTCCCGGCGTCGTAAAACCAGCAATCAGTTTAAATCAAGTAAATTACTTTATGGGCGGAGCACTAACTGGGGTCTTTAAGCTGGCTTTCGGGAAAAACTTAAGGTTAACGCATCAGAATAATTTTCGCTATTTATGTAGCTTTTAATTAGATAAACGTTTATAAAACCTTCTAATGTACGATGTTGTGACCTTTGCTTTCCATTCAAAATTAAAACTTCTTAAAAATAAATAGTCCGATTGCCTTACGAGTTAATAAGGGGATTAGTTGACAAATGATTATTTAATTAATTATAAAATCTTTCGTGAAACCTAGACTACGCATAAATTCACAGATTCCGCCCCCTTAATTTTGTATTTTTACTACACACCAAAAAACATTGAATTTTCTAATACAGGCTATTATCCTTTATATGAAGACCATCTTGAAATATAAGCTCTTTTTTACTCTAACCTACCTTAGATTTAAATCTAAGTAAACACCTATAAAAAAAGCATCCCTTCTCCATTCCAGTAACCCAGTAATATATAAGATTTAATTCTTAAGGTTGATTTTAAATAATGGTAGTATTTTACTAGGAATCGATGAATGTTTTTTTAGAGTTATTTTTTAACATAGAGTATTTTTTATTCTAAATTGTTTGTCGCGGAATGCCCGGTAACGATATTGTATTTAATATCCTCTTATAGAATTTTTTTAAAACCAAGTTTCCTGGCACCTCTAGAAGCACACTTACAATATTTAGAATAATATGAGAAAACCGGTCTGCTCTGTTGCTCTTTTTTACAGATATATGACTATTGTTCAAGATCCGCGATAGCCCATCCTTTGGACTAAGTCCAAGACTTTTAATGTATTTTACATAGACTCCAAATCATTAAATGAGAGGACCACTACAAAATCTTTCGATAATAGCTTAGTTATTAAAGCTTTAGGGTTTCCCCCGGAGTTGGTACCCTATCACAGGCTTTTCTATGGAAATAAGCTAAAAAATGCAACGAAAAATACAAGGCTTCAGATATCTATAAATAAATCACATCTAAAATTAATCCTTTTTCTGTTACAGCCGAGAGTGTGGTGTCCTAAATTACGTTCATTAAAGATAAAAAACCACGGAAATACTTGTAAATACTAGTGTTATTTAGGTCTAGTTCGGTACCAAATCTAAAAACATAAAAAAATATCTTCTGTGCAATTGCAGCCAACAGTTCGGATTTTATTGGTGTAAATACAAAAATTTATGTAATTTATTGTTTTATACATAATATTTTAAGGTGGTTCTTCAATTTTAGTCTGTTACGCGCTATTGTAACTCATTTGATAGAACGGCACCTCAAGTATCTCTGCATGAGTTTAAACGTTTACGTAATATTTTAACCTTTTATAAACATAAATAATAAGAATAGTTTTACTAGGTCAAATTTAAAGGAAACTTTAGTAAACTAATGTAGATACTATGTAAGGATATATGTCAGATGGGGCAAATAGAATAACAATTTATTGGCGGGGCCTTCCTTTGACAAATAGGGAATAATTTTTCTACCTATATAAATTTCAATTACTGAAAAAATTCTGCAATTGTGTCCATGAACAATTGACTCTTTATTTATTCAATTTAATTTGTGGCTGGTGGTTACGGATTAGTGAAACATAATGCCACCCTTAGCTAAGCTAAGGCTTGAATTAATTATTAACTAGAAAACACACTTTTGTATTCTCCTCGAGGAACATCTCTGCGCAAAGACATTGATAGAAAAAGTGCCGTTCGGGAAACAAGAAATCCCCGTAGTCGAGCATAATTTCTAAACTATTTTACTAACGAGAGGCGTAAGCTTTTAATAAACGGTGCATTACCTCGCCATTTCTTAAGATTTATCTAAAGCTTTATGTAATGCTATCGATGCTCGGGTACAAATTTACCTTTTGATAAGATTAATAATTATTATACTCCTTTGCTGCATTAATATACTAATATCTAAGACCCATCTTTTTCTTCATTATATATACCCATGAATGTAAGCACCTTGTTGGAAATTTTTCATAACATGGGGTTTGTCTTTAGACGGGGGCATAGCTTCGCTTAGGTCACAAAAAATTCTTTTAGTGTCAACTTTAGTATAATTTGATCCATCCCGTCTATTAGCCGGCAAGGATAATACCCTATACTGGTTATTCAGCAGTAAAGTTTGATATTTTCTTAGTTGTAAATCCATCTTAAAGATCTCATCATTTAAGAGGTATTTAGTCATTGTAAATTAAATGGAATATACTTGCCTTAATCTTTGTCATATGAGCTACCCTAAAGTATGTTAACGAATAAAATATATTGACTATATTTGTTTGGACTTTTTTCATTATATTAGTTTTGAATTAACGTATTAAATCTTTTAACCCTAGTCTCTGCGAAGACCTGAGAAATATTTTATCCGGTTCTCATCAGTCTCCCTGCTGATCGCCCTTTAAACGGTTTTCCGATGCATTGATTACATATTAAACAAGGCACGAAGGAAATTATACCTTCTGAGATAATATCGTCTTAAAATCATAACTTGTCATATCTGCAAATTACTGTAATAAAAGAGTCTATATAGAACAATACATAACTATTATAAAGGAGCATAGATGAATGCAGCATTTATTGTTAAAGCATATAAAAGATATGCTAGCGTATAGATGGCCACCAAAGGGGAAGGTGAAACTAATGAAAAAGGTATGATTCTAGAAAGTACTTTCGGATCCAATATGTCACTATATAAATGAATAAAAAGTACTAACCATTTTTTTGAGTCATGAATATCTTCTTGATTAAAGCCGCTAAGATGAATCGAACATGTATAAACGTTTTAACAAGTTAACGCGCTTTACACGCTAAGCTTATTAGAAGCTGTATTTTATGCTCAAATAATATTATCTTAAACTTTTACCTTTTACGCTTTGCTAGGAAAAAATACGAGAAGCGTAGCCGGTTTGAGCTTTATGCTTATTTTTTCTTGCTTGCAAGGCTTAGCTGATAAAATTATATATTTATCTTTATATGCAAGCTACGCTTCTTTAAGACACCACGTGAAAAAACGGATATGGCCCACGCTGTCCTAGTCACCCACAAGAGTTATAAGCGAAGCAAAAGGGCTTGATATTCTAAAGCTCATATTTTTATTTTAAGTATAATAAGGGGTGGCTTCACCAGGATGTAAACCAAAAGGATAGGATAATCCCAGCTTTTATCTTCGAATAAAAAACAAATTAGATAAGCTTGCTCTATTTTAACTCATCATGGCGAAGCTCCCTTAATCTTCAGTTAGTATTATAAGGGTTACGAAAAATACAAAAGTAGTGCTATAAGATGTATATGCAGACTTATTTATTATTTTTTTAGAGGCAGGGCTTGCTGTTAGCTTGCTAAGCAAGCAAAATACAGCACAGCAAAATAAACCTACAGTTTTTCTGTAGTGTTTAACCTGAGGGTTGTTAAGTATCTAATTTGTGCTTTTGGGCTGTTGTTGGTGTAAATACCTCATAGATGCTCTTCTCTAACATGGCCCTGCTAATATTTTAATCTTTGTTTTAGAGCTCATTTCCCAGTGGTGGCTTCAAAAAGCACTTAAAGAAAAACTATACTCACTAAGAAGCTTCTAAGCAATAAAATGCTATCCTAAATCTGAATGGTAATTTTATAAATTATCATTCAGACTTGAAGCGGAAAAAAGTGACTTCGAACACCTAAATTCTAAAAGTACCATTAGCAAATGTTTACTTAACACTCATAGCAATTTTCCTGTGTTAAAGTAAGCTTGCTGCAAGCGCAAAACTCAACGGGCCAGTACACTCTATTATTATAAGCCTTATTGGCCTCTATAATATTGAAACCAAAGGTTATGGATATGCCGGTCACCCTATAAATATTATATTCCGGCTTGCCTCAATCCTATAGGCTTCATTTTGTTGATTTGACTTAGCTATAACAATTAAACTTATTCAAAAGTGTCATTTTATTTATTGTTGTGTGTTGGTTCTTTTCCCTTATTCCCCCCCCCCAAGACAGCCAGCCTTTGCAGGCATCGTTTGAATGAATAGCGAATCCTTTCCTATTATACGCTGTGCCTTCATAAGCCTATAAAAATGCAGCGTGGCGCAGCTTACATAATAGGTTTTTAAATATATATTAAAAAAGACCCGGACGCTCGCATCGCAAGCCCTTAGTTGCTTGAGTATTTTTAGACTGTACCTCCACATAAGCTAACATTTATAAACTTAAAACAAAGAATACAGAATAGAGTCATAAAGGAACCTTAGAAGCTTTATTGAACTTTTAAGAATTATCTGACCAAAAACTCATCCTCTCATATTATTTTATTATTATTCGAATTAAGATCGGAAGTCAAACCGGATATCTTATATCTGACAGGATAACCCTTACCAGTTAAGGTTACCTAATTCTAGTATTCATTATTCCACAAGTGTAGCAGACAGAGATTCGACTCTTTAAAGTCATTAGCTATCGCGTTCACAGCTTTCTCCTTTCTTAACGATAAAGAACCCTCATTACAAAGAGAAAATATTTAAATCATAGTTTTGTTAAATTTAATGCCGTGTCAATTTCACTTACACGGAACCCGTTTTTCCGACTCACACCTATTAGAACCGGCATAGAAGAATTCCCAATAATAGAGAGCTTTGGGGCTGAGGTTCATGGTACCACTATCCTACAACAAAACCTACATGTTTTTTTACAATTATAAGAAACAAGCTATTGGCATAAAGCCTTTTCAGCATGTTACGAGTGGTATGACCAATCCGGGGTCCATTACCGGTGACATGGTGATTCACGGATTACTAGATAATTACTTATATCATGTGTCGAATTTTCGACTCAATCCTTAAAATTTTTTATCCTTATTTTTGAGATAGCTTCTAAAATTCCACATTTTTGCATGCTCTTTGTCTCATGGCTTATCAAATTATATTCATTGATATTATAGGTAATTTATTTATTTCAGCATACCTATAAATACTCTTTTACGATTCATTCGCAACTGTTTATGCATTTTTATAAGTTCTTCTAACCCTGAAGGAGTAAAATGCCTGTTTAAGCTTTAATAACTTTCGCTGCTTTACCACAATCTAGTAATCTTTGCCAAATTTTACACCTACTACCTTACTGATTTATTAAAAAAGTGGTATAATTACTCTTATAATATTGAAATTTTTTTCTTCCAAAAATACACCAATTTTAGTAGCACATCTTCGCTACTAATATACCACCCGAAACGAGGCAAGTATACACTCCCATTACAGGCTTCATCCCTATATTTTTGGTTATGGATATTAATTGTTACTCCAAATACTGATTTTGGGACGCAGGAGATTTGTAATATGTAACCAAAAAAGCAACCTTCACCCGATGTAAAACCCAGCAATCATTGCTGAGTCTGGTATGGGTCTATAGTCTGCACAAGGGTCTAAAGATAACTTCAATCTATATCGGGTTAAGCTCTCTTTAATTCGATCAGAATAAACACCCCTTTATTCATAGAAGCTTTAATGTGATACATTTCATGCAATCCTTCATTGTTTCAAAATGTCTTTAATCTGATTAAAAACAACGGCTTTCCAAATAGAAGGTAGCCGCATATTTGTTTCCTAAATTAAAGGATAGTTATCGAAATGTGGTATAACGTATAGTGGGATTATTTGATCTTATTAGATGTTATAACATATTGAAGACTATCTTCACCATGCTTTACTATAGTAACCCCTCCCTTTTAAAATATGTTTGAAATACACTTTAAAGTGTGAAATCTTCTTGTGT
>JACYFI010000986.1:0-13432 GCA_020975735.1 Ophiocordyceps xuefengensis | reverse complement strand
GGGGTTTATTTATTAGTTACAAAAACATCTACCACCAAACATTTCAAATTTTATATCTTTTAATAAGTATATTAATATTGACTTTAAACTAGTTATTTACCCTAGGATAGGTTTGATATCTGTAATAATTCATCTCTAAAAAAGACTTGTTGATTTTAACAAATTTGTGTATGTATATTAATACAAAAATATTAATAAAAAATGGACAACATCTAATAAAATATAGAATACTCTATTAATATTACTTATTGCTAATAAAACAAGGATCAATATTACCTGATGTCCCCTACTAATGATTAGTGTTTCTATATTTTTAAGGTATTGAATTGCAAAGTTATGATTATATATATTAATCAACTAATATATAGAAAATTCGAATTATCAAACTACAGGGGTTTAATTATAGCTTTTTATTGGGTGGATTTAAAAGTCTTTGCTTTATAGTGCCCGCCGTTGTGCTAATTTAATTCATTATGGTCTAAAGCGATCTAGTGTATTATCCATACATAACTCCGGCAACCAGATGTTAGATGAAGGTGGAGAACAGCCCGACATTTACTCACTCTCTGGTCAACAAGGTGGCGAAGGTAAATCTGATAAGTTTGGGACCCATCCGAAGCCGCGCCGCTATGATACCCGCAAACATGCTTGAACCTGATTTAACCAAGGTATCTCTTACAGAGGGTCAATATACTAGACAGGAATTTGGATATGTGATTTGTTGGTATGATTTGGATATGAAGAATCGTAACAATGCGATAACCCCGACCAAGGGTACCAATAAGTACATTATAAACGTAAGAGTGGGGCGAACTCTAAGACGGATTAGAAAAAATAATTAATTGGAACTCGGGAATTTACCAATGTTCACAAGGGACCATGGTAACAGAGGAGTCCTAGTTCCATCCTATGGGAAGGACCCCAGGATTTAGCGTCCTAGCTACACCAACTATGCTGGAAGTCTCCAGGGTACAGTTTCAATGACGGTTTTGGTAACGTACGAAGATTTCATGAATTGTAGAAAATAAAAAAGTTTTGTTGTGAAAGATAAAATTATCTACCGATTATTATTAGATAAGATTTACATTTACGCAGCCTATCAAAAAATCAAATAATAAGACAGCAACATACTCCGGGTATAAAACCTCTACGTGTAGGATTGTTTCAGAAAAAGTTATGGTGAGTATTATCAATAAGCTTGAAAGGGATGGTTAACTTTCCAATTCCCCCCCGAAGAAGAATTAATATACCCAAACAAGCTAACGGAAGGTAACGACCCAATTTGATTATAGCCCCTCCTTAGACACAACTATACAGAATGTATAAAGAAATGATATTAGGGAACTATTTTTGAACCAAACTTCAACGAAAGACAGTCACGTTTAGAACTAACGAGCGCCCACCCCGCAATTTTAAACATGGTTAGACAGCAAATTCGTTGATGGCCCAAACATTTTTATTAGAAGGAGACCTTACCATGTTTTGAGAATAGATCCAATAACAAACTGAATGGAATGTTTGACAAAGAATTAAGACCACAAGATTTTTTTGGACTTTTAAATTCGTAAAAGCGTTGAAAGCGGTTACCACATGAATTCGCAGTAGCTAACATCCTCACTCCCGTAAGCGGAACACCTCAAGGTTTAATAATAAGCACCGCCATATTACAAATATCTTCTCGATAAACTCGACGTTTTTTATCGGTTGAACTAAAGAAAGTTTCGAGTGGAACAAAGCCTACTATTTAAACCAATCTTAAAATCGACTTGTCGCGAAAAAGGAAAAGAGCCAACACTCCTGAGGGAGAAATTAAAATTTACATAAAGTTTTACGGACTAATCCCGTCAAGCTAGATATCGGACCCTAAAATTTAAGAAGATGAATACATTTAGATTATGGCCAATGACTGATTTTACGTGTTAGAGGGATCAAAAGAAGCTGTGTAATCTTATGTAAAGAATTAAAGGTGTTCTGGGAAGAACCGAGTGAAGGCTTACGAGCCTTTCCAACGCTAAAACCAACATTAACCAACGCTAACGAACAGACACAGCTGAATTCCCTATCGGTTGAGTAAAAGAAAGTAAATCATGAACCTTACTCCTAGCAAAGAAGAATGTTTCTGTAGCAGAAAGCACAACAAAATAGAGACGTTTAGGCCCCGGATAGACAAGTCACAAAAAAATTGTAAGCAATTGGTTGTCTTAAACAAAAGGTAACCATACCCAAAATTTATATGAATGGCAAGAATCTTAAAGATGCTATAAGTTATTACTATCAATTTCAGGGTCTAATAGGAGAGTATAAATACCAAAGCGTATCAGTGTCGCGATAAAATTTTAAAGCCATCAGCAAAAGTTCACCATATATCCCGAAAGAATCTTTCAACGACTTCTAGCACCAAATTCACAGCTGGAATACTCCAAGGCTAAATAAATTTGAACTTATGGTAAACATTCTTTAAAGGGCCCAGAATAAGGCATGGGGGTACGTAAGAAAACTAGTACTAGGAATAAACACTGCGTCTTTCAAATAAAAGTGGATGAATATATTTAAAAATTCAATGCCGGAAGTATAATCCGGATAAATGCGTCTTTGGAGGTACTTACTGTCGTTCTATGTCGATCCCGATCTTCAGGTGGGAGATGCATTCACGTTTTGTATTGATGAGGGACCTTAATCCCTACGGCTAACCAAGTAGATAAATATGTATGGCTTCGAAAGAAATGTAGCAAATACCATTTATGGGTAGGATAGATGCCACATGAAACTCATAGTCTTAAAACATTCTCACAACGAGATAAAAAAAATCGTAAAGGGCGCCAAATTGTGAGCGTTATGGGAAACATCACGACAGTTCGGTGAAGAGGGGGAAGGATCGGTAGATAGAGTTCTACTTTTTCGCAGTTCATTTATTAGGGAACAGGTTTATTATATGCCCAATTTCAGGAATTACTAGTCAGATAATTAATATATTTATAACTAGTATAAGGTGATTATAACTCAAACGATTTATGATATAAACCGGATACCTATATAGAAATCTCTGTAGCTTAATATTATATGGGATTTTTTATTTATCTATAGGTTAAGTGCAGCAGATATCATTTTTCGATCTCCTAAAGGGAGACTTTGGAAAATCTTATAGACAAACGTTGGGGAGTAAATTAGATCAGATCCCTAGGAAACCCCTAAGCTCTGGTAACTAAGCCATATATGAAAAATATATGAGTGGCTGAACTAACAATTACTCAGGTATAGTAATAAGGCGCAGAGAGCTGAGTTAGAAAGACGATGGGGCGAATCGCCGATCTAAGTCAGTAATAGTATTCACCAATAGAGTATTTTGTAAAGGGAGGCCAACGAGGATATGTGAGTTGATGTTAATTATTTACGCCGTTAAGGATATACTCTGACGTGGGTTCCGAAAAGAAGTTATCACGATAAATCCCCTTCCTAACCAAATTTATTCAACAGCAACGTTTATGTCTACTGGGTGGCTAACTTAGGACCACATAAGCAAACTACCTTTAGCCCTGATTTATATCAGGGAATTCTCTGATCAAAGGATCATTCTTTTTAATTCCGTAAATCACCAAAAACCTAAGTAGGTTGACAAGTTTCGAAGGTTTAATTCTCAATTAATCTTCATCTAGGAGACCAGATATTTTTAAAACTATTAAAGAGCCTATTGTGGAGCAGGGAAGAATAGGTAAAGAAAGAAATGGGTTGTTGTATGTTAAACAATAGGTTCTTTCAGATCAAATTATTATCAACAAGAATGACCCAATTTTGAATAATTATTCTCTAAAACTAAAATTTCTGCTTATTTATTTATTAAAAAAGTAGTCGTTTGTATTGAAATAGCAACGAGGGGACCATTTAGAAGACGGCTGAGTGTTTTGCAAAAAAAAATAATTAATATTTAGGAGCCTTCTGTTTAATTAAAAGTTACTCCATCTACTCTTAGGGGTCTTTTCCTGAGAAACTGTTGCTTAGCTAAGACCCCATTATTACCACCTTAGTTTCAAATTAGAACCCTCAATGGGTAGCTTGTATTACATAGTGGTGATAGGTTGTTTTAGAAAATTAGAGCTACTTAGAGCATCTAAGTTTAATTACAAACAGGAAGGTTACGTGTTTAGTATTTACTTTTTGTAGTAACTTACATATGTAGAGATGAATTGCTTATTGCAAAGTTTAGTGAGAATCTTTTGATTGTGGTGCAAACTTACTTCTATAAAGAAGTTATACTGCGCTTAGATTCCGAATTCATCAAAATATATTTGGACAAAGAATTTTACCCTATTTTTTCAAATAAAATACCCCTTTCTTGTTGTTAAATCTAGGACTTGAAGGATATGAGCTAAGTAGGCCAAAAATGGGTAAAACAAAAAATTCATTTAACTAACCAAGGTTCGATCGAATTCGGTCAAAATAAGAACAGGAATGAATAAATGGTGTATCTAAAAAAACTACTTCTGGAGAGTAATATGAGATTTTATCCTATCTAAATTTGTTATTTTCTTTAATTTGGAGCGATAATGTAACCGACATCATAAATAGGGACTTTTATGATGCTTTACCGTACTATAGTTACAACATTTGTAGCTTAATAGCTAAAATTTCTATATTACTTTTTTATTGTAAGCAAGTAGTTTATTATACAGGGTAGGTCTCATGTAGGCATGTAAATGGAGTTGAAATTTTCATATATTTTTAATGTGTTCTTTATTCCCTTAATAATAGGAACAGTACGTAGGTTTAACTCATTTAGAATAAAAAGATTATTGCTTATGTACAAATAAATCATGTAGGTTTTAAATATTATTAGCTTTTAGGTATTAGTAGTATTGAGTCAACTCCAGCATTTACTATTTTAAATTAACCACAATATTAACAATTAGGTATTTTAAATGCCATTTTTTCTCTAGATAGCAATAGGTTTCTCTTATATTGCTATACGAGTGGGAAATACAAGAGAAATGAAGCATTAAATGATAGGAAAACAATTCTCCCATAGCAATTAGTAAATCAATTAAAATGGTTATTCTTTTAATATTAATCCTGTTTTAGGCTTTGAAGCTTAGCTATTGCTATTTTGTTCATTGTAAGCGTTGTACCTCCCTTTAATAGGAATCTCTTTGGTAAAACAAAGGTCATTAAAGTGCCGCTATAGATAAAGGTTTAGTAGTCTTATCTTAATCGCTAAATTAACTATGTTATAGTGCTGTGTATTATTTAAGCGTATAGTAAAAGAACAATAGTTTTCCAGCCATTCACCGTGACCTTATTAAATTAATACCTTTATTAGAAAAGTTTAGGTTATAAAAGGTTGCCCTGTACATAATAAAGAGGTGATATTTTAGCTCGGCTATTATGGGGAATAAAGACAAACTTGCGGGACACCGGGTCATCGCACGAAATTTTAAGTTTTTAGAATATAATAATATGCTTAATCCAAGTCCATATCTTTTGTTATATCCAGTAGAAATTACAAATCCATTATTCTTATTTATTATAAGATGGCAAGCATGGTACTCATATTGGTACAAATTTCTTTTATGGTTTAATTGAGTAGTAAGACGTTTTTTTTTATTGTTGTGTCAATATACACAATATTATTTTTACGCTCTTAATTTTATTTGCACCACATAAACCCTTAACCAAGAGAAATACCTATATTCGAGTGTGGATGTTCAATGTTTTCTTAGGTCAAATAGAACTCAATCTTTGGAGTAAATTCTTTATTTTTGCTTTAGTATATCTTTCTTTATGATGATAGTAAATTCTGGTAATTTATCCTTTTTGGTCTTAGTTGCTTATCGAAAATGGGGATATATGGTTTTTAATAATAAGTACTTATATTTATACGGTATTAATTACTCTAGGTTTTGTATTTGAATTAGGTAAAAAATGGCAGTTGAAAATGATACGTAGAAATCTTTTATGTTTGTTATAAAATCAAATAAAATTTGTTCACATATCTTAATACGAGATTAAGTAAAACTAAAAATGGCATTTTCCTTTCCACACAAACTAAAATAAGCATGCCTACAGGACGCCACATTATATTTCTACGGCTCAAGAAAAAGGTATGTTAAAAAACTGCAAATTTTATAGCTTTGAGGCATGCATACCTTCGTCCACCGAGTCCGCCATTTATAAATAGAATTAAAGGACTTTTTAGGGGCAAAGTAGGGTATAGAGACATCGATGTTAGAGAGATTACATTAATCAGGGATTTTCCCGTGTTAACAATACTTCAAACAAATAATAGGTTGCAAGGGTTGGCAAACATGTGGGGGTGTATTAGGGCGAGGAGTTCAGTGAATAGTGAGTAAGTATTTGGGATGTTAATAATTAGGTGTAGCCTAGAAACCCTTCGTTAAAAAAACCAACTATTCTCTTACTTCAATGATTGGTTTTGGCTTCTCAGAAGCAACCTCCGGTTTATTCGCGTTTAATGTGTCAATAATTATTACTAACTAGCGTAATTCTTGTGTGGTTATAATGCAAACTTTTATTACGGCTGATATTGGTGGTATTGGGAGGAGGAGGTATGTTTTACCTACTTAAAAACATTCTAATTTAATTAGCAGATTTTCATAGGTTTTACCAACTATGAAAAATTTAGTAAATACATTATATCATTAGGAGCCGCCTAGGGCTTGAGTTTATGATTCCAAGAGTACATGCCTTACTCAACAAATGCGAAGGTTAGTTGAGTTACACTGTTACCATCATGTAAGTAATTTAGTGTTTACTCCCTTATATTATATGTAGGATGAATCTCTATTCTTTAATAAAAAACTTCAGGAATGCCCTAATCACACAGTATTATAACCACTGGGTAGAAAAGTGCCTATTCAAAAGTGGTGTATAAGAATTTTGATGACACATCGTGTAAATTTCGTCGTTTTACTTAGGTATTTTAAGTACTTCGTCAGTAATAACCCTGTTAATAAAATAACCCAGCCCGTAAAAAGTCGTATCTAGATTGCTTTTGACGCTAGAAAGACTATCTTAAAAGAGACATAAAAATAAACTAGGGATTATATATGTTAACTAATCTAAACTAACAAATGTAGTTTTGTAGTAGTCTAGAAGGGCGCGTCGTACTAAAAGATTTCAAAAATTATTTTAATCTTAGTTATTTAAAAACTAGCGTGTTGTAAAATTGTCAAAGTAGCATTAATTAAAATGGGTATCCCTAATTTCTTTGTACAAATATTAGAATACTGCGAAAATTTCCTGATTTGCTTTCCTAGAGAACAAACCATTACTTTGAAAATTAATCCTAAATATAACCATACTAGAAGTAGCATGGAAGTTCCCCTTGAATCATAAACACTCCGACCCAAACTAGACGAAGATTAGTAAGTCTTTAAAAGGGGAAAATATGTTAAAGGAGAAATCAGCTTTAATTTCAGTGTAACTGCCCCAGAGTAAACTAAAATATTAAAGAGTTAAGAATAAGTAAAAGATAAAATACCCACTTTTTTTGAAAAAATAATGAATCAGGCTATTGAGTTATGAAGGCAAAAAATGCTTTAGGTAGACATCATTCTGGAAGAAAGCTAAAGTATATAATAAGATGAGTAAGTAGGTAATTCCGATATACACATTGAAAGTGTTCATTGAAGGAATTCAAATTTGATAGGTTTAGTTTTTGTTTCAGCTAGCAAGAGCTGGTAATTATATGATTGTAACCGTGGAAAATACTATTATAGATATAGAACTCAGGGGAAATTCTTCAAAGAGAAAATATAAATTTTCAGGGTCTCAAAATCTTAGGCTTACATAACTATGATTAAAAAATTTCACTTATATGCATGGAACTTCTAAGCCTTAAGTATTTAATAGATGACAAATTTTTAAGGTGTAACAAAGGACATCAGCATGAAATGATAAAATCCCTAGATACCTTCACCTTGAAAAACCTTAATTAAAGGTATTTAATAGTCCCAATTATGTAGGAAAACCCTACATGGAATTTATAGGCTTTATCGAGTGTAATTGACTAAAACACCTGCGTTAATTATACTTATAGCCTTTCAATTTTTAAATTATTATAATTTTAATGGCAGAAATAAATGGACCCCAAGACAGGTCTTTAAGCAGACCGGTTCACCAGTCATATTGACTGGATAACACAAGTATCCTATTTTGTATAGATGTTCTAATTGAAAGCAATGATAAGATTTGATTCATATTATAGTAGCCTGAATCTGATTTAGAAAAGGGCGATTAAGAAATGTTAGTAAGTAGATAACACGAGTTAATAGTACCGGAGTAACAACATATTAGATTGTTATTAAACAATTCAGCGCGATGTCATACATACCTTGTGACTTGCCCTACATTTGGTATAAAATGTGGATGGCTTATCACTGGTAGACTAAATTGCAGTTTCAGTTTTTATTTAATAAGTAGAAGGAGTATTCTTAGTGATCAGTTTCAGAAACATGTGGAATTATTACACATTCTTGCCTATAGTTATAGAAATCTGTAAAAAATATAGAACAAATTGTTTATTGAATGATGCATAAATGCTTAACCTTATTAGAATGTCAATTTTAGTGAATTTTTTGCTGCGCTTCGGGTCCCATGTGTGATTTATTTTTTCCTTATTCCGGGGTCGGGGGGGGGTTTAGGGTACAGAAGTCTACACGCCCAACCCTTAGGTGCAAGCTTTACTAAAAGGGGTATTTAGTTTTAAAGGTGAAAACATGATGCTACGGACATAAGGATTGTAGTTTCATATTACAAGTGCCCCTAGGTCATTAATAGACTAAAATAATGATTAGTAATGTATTATAGGCGTTTAACATAAGATATAATTTAATATCATATAAAATAAAAACCATGGAGTATTAACCCGTTAGTACTTTTTTTAATAGGAATCTTAGGTATTCGTATTTTAAATTAGAAAACATCAATTATTAATGCTTATTTCTAAGGGAAATAATGCTATTATCATATAACCATCTCAAAATTGGAAGTTCATTAAAAACGTTTTGCGAATATTATAGGACAAGTACTGCACTAATTTATAGTAGGTTTGGCCCGTGAAGCAGAATCTGCTATTGGCTTGCAATTTCTCAGTTTTTGCTCTTTTAAATAGCTAAAAGAGGAAGTTTCTATCAGAATATAAATATTGTATTTAGGGTATAATTGTGGTTTACCATTAGCTAGGGTGTATACCGTTTTCCGGCTTTTTTTGGAGGAAAAGTGTTTGTGTCATGGTAGATGTTTATTAGTTTGGTTCTATGTATATTTCAACAAAAATCATTGCTAGTATTGGATTTTTTTGAAGTAGGATGTAAATTAATAACAAAGATTTATATACTTATTTCCAAGATGATAATAGTGAAATCATTTAATATGGATGTAAATTTTCAATTTACGGACAGTTTTAACAGTATTCCCCAATGTTAATTACGCTTTCTATGTATTAATAAGTTTCTTAGTCATTCTATTCTTATGGAATTGAGCCAATATCCTCCGAGGCACCTGCAGGGAGAAAAGGTGTTATGG
Source organism: Ophiocordyceps xuefengensis (assembly GCA_020975735.1). Classification (NCBI taxonomy): domain Eukaryota; kingdom Fungi; phylum Ascomycota; class Sordariomycetes; order Hypocreales; family Ophiocordycipitaceae; genus Ophiocordyceps; species Ophiocordyceps xuefengensis. Next base: position 3,895 of record JACYFI010000986.1, on the reverse strand, counting down.
GATAAATTGTTCAAAACGTCCGGGGATATTCCTTAAAGCTAACGCCAAGGTATAATTGAAAAACAATTATTGGCCAGAAGTAAATTACTCAGGTTCGGTAACTAGGCCCTTTATAGATGAGTGAAAACGAAATGGACAATCGCGGATTCTAAGTACAAACAATACTTAAACAATATTGCTGGTAAAGAGAAAGATTAGACGTGCAGTTTTGCCGGATTAGTCCAGGAATTATTCGATTTTTAAGGTGTACCTCTAAGGGGTGGTTTGTCGGAACAGAAAACAGGGATTTTTAAACTCGGTTTTTAAACACAACAAGGTTGAAACGATCCTATTTCAACGTGCATTACTAAACAATTCGATTTAAAAAAAAAATATTCTACCTTAAATTCACCAGTGTAACCTAGAGTCTGATCCTGGTTTCAATAGACCGTGATGGGTTCCATTAGTATCATAGTAGGTACGAAATAAAACATGTAAATACGGTTGAGGTTTGCGATTGAAACTTTCAATTGGTCACATACAAAGATCTGAACTTATTATATCCTTAGTTAACCAACAATTACTTAGGTGGTTCGAGGTTCTAATACATATGGCTCCACTAAACGGGAGATAGTCTAATATTCAATCAAATTCAATTGAAGATTTAAGAATAAACTTTATTATTTATTTTGAAAAACTATCCCGTTATAAATCAAAAGCGACGGATTTTATTATGTTTTAAACAAGGGTAAAATTGTAATAATAAAGCTCAATCTTTTACCCTGTCGCAAGGTTTAAAATGAAAGAGTAAATAAGAAGCATCAAAAGAGATTTAGGTTTATCTGAACCACGTTAAACAGAGTTTGACAGGTATGTACTCCTGTTGATAGGACGCTGATGAATAAACTCTGATAATGTAATTTTAGACGAGATTTGAAATTTAGGATTTGGTTAGTGCAGAGGGAAACTTTGATGTTCGTATGCCATCAACCAACGTAAACTTCGGGTACGAACGTACAATTGGAGATTTAGAATTATCTACAACATAGTAGAGAATCTTAGAAATTAACTGGAAGAAATTAGTTGATATGTTTAGGATCAGAAAATTTCAATACGGATGGGACAATCTGCAATTAGGTTTAACATAGGTTAACTTTGGTGATATTCCAATATAATAGTTTCCATTTTAAAAAAAAAAACCCATTATAGGTATAAAGAACTTTATGATTATCTTATTGATAGGTAAAATTCCACAATTTAATGCTCATCGTTTTGCTTATCTATATACGTTGAAAAGGTATAAATTCATTAGAAAGATCAAAATCTGGGTAATGAAATTGAGGGAGAAGTTATTAAGTAATAAACCCATTTGTTAGTATAAACACAAGTAAAATCAATGTAGGGATAAATTTGATTAAAGCATAAATCAAAGATTCTTTAGCTTTTAAGCTTGTTTACTTTTTTTTATGAATTATTACAGTAACCTGGATAATAATTACCTGTTATGTGTAGGTGAGAAGGCGTGGGGTTTGTTCATACTTTTTACAGTCGTTTTTTGATTTACTAGAATTGCAGCTAATCAAAGTTCTTAGCGCCATTTTTTACTAATAGTGCTGGAGATTTTTTTTAACAAATTAGGTAATGCTTGAACCATTAATATACTTTAGTAGGTTTAATTATAATTAATATTCTCAATAGCTCCTACACTAACGAAATGTTATAAATATAATAGGTATTGTTATTAATCGGAGCTATGCACTAAAAGTTCAAGGTGAGGCTCCATATTTTTGATTAACCCATGGCGATGGAAGGACCTTAGGCCGTTCAGCGTTATACACGCTGCCACAATGTTAGGCCGTGTTATTTATTAATTCGTTTCGATTCCTTCAAATTGAATACAGGAGACTGTATATTTTATGGGTTTATGATTAGGACAAAAACTATGGATTTTAAGCCTCGTTTGTAAGGTTAGTTTCACAAGAGTAAAAAAAATATTCTGCTTATTCAGACTATTCCTCATTTAGGTATGATATGGTTTAGCTAAGGTTTATTCGTTATAATATATGCATACTTCCATTTAAATAAAAATCCACGCTTTCTACAAAGGTTTTATTCCTGTGGTTGTCAGGTGCTGGTAATACAACGCTGTAGTTTGATAATTTCAAACTTTAAGAAGATATGTTCGATTAATGTGATCTTCCTTTAACTTATTACTGGTTATAGTTAATTGCATAGTTTCGGTCCTAGTGCTTCCCCTTTTAGAAGGAATATTCCATAGTAAAGATTTTATATAGGACTCGGCTTTATGGTCAGATATTGCTTTAGTGTTATAAAGGGTGTTATTTTATAGCAGTAATAGGTGCGATATTTACTCACACATATTTCAGTTAAAGTTTGATATTTTACTTTTTCGCTAATCCGTATGGAACCCGTAATTATTATAAATATGAGTGACATGAAGGCGAATATACTTAAGTTTACCTCCTAGTTATAGTCTTAGGCCTATTTTCATATATTTTGGGTTACTTAACTAAAGATATAATTTATTGGGTTTAAGTACTGGACTCTTTAAGTAATGTATATTGAATGCACCCTTGAGAATTATTAAAAGACAACAGAGTTTGTGTACCCTCTTTATTAATTATTTATCCGTTTAATTATTAACAGTATTTATTTCTGCCCTTAGCTATTTGTATATCCTGAATTTATACCCTAGTGTATATCAAATTTCAAATATATCTAGTTTAGGCCTACTATATATTGTCTTTTCCAACCTCAACCTTTCTTAACTAGAATTTTTTCTAGTAAATAATTTATAGTTAATACAGTTTAGATATAGAGAGGTCAAACAACCTAAAGAAGTATTAGAAATAGGTAAATAGAATGAGTAGATCCATATGGTATGGGGTTAGTGTTCACACAATAGAGTAAAAAACAGTTTCAATTTAATGAAAGGAGTCGTAACAAGATGACGCTTCTTTATTACTTATTAAGTATTGGCGTTTTTACGTATCTATATAGACTATGCACCACATGTTGATTTAGTTAATTCCAGTTTATGTATCATTGGGTATCAGTCTTAAAGCTAATCATTAATTTTATATTTATCGTAAGTGGACGAAAGGAAAATCGTGTTGGCCTATCCAGGGTTCAATCAAAAAAAATCTGAAACTTCCGGCTAAGTAGTTGTCCACGAACTTATATGAAAAAAACGACTTGTTTATGTATAACTTCAAATCCAATAGGTGGTCCTATATAATGAACTTTCTCTACACACCTTTTATTTAAATCCGTTAAGGACCGCCCTACTTAGCAAATAATAGTGATCATGCGAACAAAGGAGGCTTTTGATAAGGAAAAAGAAGACGAAAATCTCTAAATAAACCGCTAACTGTATATTCTGCTAACGTTCGGGTGTCGAGTTAGATCCAGGACCGAACTTGGTAAAAGCAGAGATGGAAATTATTATTTCCTTTAGAAAAGCTAGCGGCAGGAGTTAGAAGATAGCTGACACAAGAAGAGTATCATAGATCGGTACGCAACTTAAGACTCATCATGAAAGGGGGGTCTGAAAGCCGAATCCCTCAAGCTGGGACCATCTGGCACCCTCGTCCCAGGCATTTCTACCTTAGCTGGGACCATGCAGACCCCGCCTCCTTATTCTCACACCTCATGTGAGGTTCCCAACTACCCGAATGACTGAGAGTCTCTGGTTTCGCTCCATAGATTCAGATAAATGATTCTTCGGAAGACAGATTAGAGTGGTGATTTGCTGCAATCAAGGAATACGGATAATGAAGATGTAGAAGACAAGAGGTAAGCAGTAGAAAAGCAAGAAAATGTTTCAGATATGTTATGAAGAAGAAAGCGAGGAAAGGAGTAGAAAAAGAAAAAAAATGAATCAATTGTACTATAG
>JACYFI010000985.1:0-10368 GCA_020975735.1 Ophiocordyceps xuefengensis | reverse complement strand
AGAAAATATAAGTACTAAGTCTTGTATCTTAGTATTTACAGAAAAAAGGGTTTACTTTTTCAGGAAAATCAGATTACAAGGTCTTTTAGGACTCTTTTTGAGTCTTTAAACCCCCCAATATAGATCCTGCCGTCCGCGGTTTAAAGTTATAACAGGGTTTATATATTAATATAATTGTGTCTATTACGAAAATCTATCCTTGTTATATAGTGTCACCCCTTATTACCATAATCATATAAAATTATTGAGCTTGCTGTCTAACAAGAAAAAAAATTATGAGCTGTGGGCCCTCCCTGCTCAAAATGACACTTTAGATATATACCCTATTACGGCAAACAAAAAGGAAATGTACTAGAGTGGCTATAGCTAATCAAATACCGGTTACGCTAACGTATTACCGTTAACACTATTATTTTAAAGATCAAAATACCACCCTTATTTTTTAGTATCGTAGGGTCGCTTCATATGATAGTTTCTCGTATAAAGATTCTAAAAATAGAGATGGTTTTCAAATTTAACTAATCCAATTTGTACTGAATCAATATAATATGGGTTTGTTTTAAAGTTTAACAGTAATAAAATTTATATTAGTTTTACTGTTTTTTTTGGCATAGTTTTTTAGCAATGCCCTTACTAGGGATAGAAAAATTAAGCCAAAACAATCGGGCATCATTATTTGTCATCTTGTTCCCGGAGTGCTGAAGTTATGGTATTTAGTTTTGTAGGGTTTAATGGGGATGCATAGGGCAGTATATGCTAGAAATATTGGTTGTGTCGCAAGCTATCCACTCTTAGAGCAACTACAATAGCGTCATATTATTATATTTATAAGTAAGATGAGTAACTAAGGGGTGCAGATAAGTTAACAAAGATTGGATTCAACATATCAACTTATGTTATTGGCGACTATTTCCTTTAACCCTTTTAAGTAACAAACACGTATCAGTCCGTGAGGATCCTACTTAAAAAATTGAGATTGTGGCCCATAATTTATTCGTAGGTTTCCTGCTAATTGTCTAATTTGACTACTGCCAATTTAAAATAGGGTTTTTAGCAATATAGTGTTGTTAAAATTATTACTATCCACTATTGAAAAAAAGGCCTACTTGGAGACCTAAAAAGTGTTTTGTAGGGAAAATTGTTAGATTAACCACGCATAAAATTAAAAGTTCAAATTGTGTCTTAGGACTAAATGAAAGATCTAATTATTAGACCTAAACATTTTAGGAGTCAGAAAATTCCCCGTGCCAAACATTGCAAATACGGCTTCCGCATACTTTAAACGTAGTCTGGAATCAAAGTTATATTTAATGTTACCCGTTTAATTTATATAATGTATTAACATTAGATCTTTTTTGGAGTTGCGCCTATCCCATGCTGGTAGGCAAACATATAATGCCACCCCTAACAAGGGGTGTAGGAGGGATATGGCTGCGGCTTCTATAATTTTTTTCTCGTTACAAATTTCTGTATAACCCCCCTGGGGTTAGTTCTAATGTCAGGGAGGGATAACGCACCAGTAAAGATTGTATCTTGGCTTTTAAATACTTTTTTTTATTATTTCTCGTATTATGAATTTACAATTTATTATTTTCCCCAGGGTTTTATTATATAATGGTTTCTTAAGATTTATATCCTACTTTTTTTATTCATAGCAAAGATGGCTATGTTATACCTAACCGAACAGCCAGATAAGTTTTTATTAATACTTGATTTATTTAACTATTTAGTTACCAATAAACAAGTAATTTGATTAACCTTCTAGCACACAAGACATACTCATCTTCTCATTCATGCATGTAAATCTTATAGGGGTATTGTAGACCTTTTAAAACAAGGAGAATATAATAATAGAAAGGTCTCATCTGAAGAATAAATATTTAGCACACGCTTATCTTTTTAAACCCAGGAATAGCACCTTTTTCAGGGGTAAACCCTTTACAAGGGGTCGGTTCCCTTTTTTCATACTATCTCTATTCTCTCCGTCCAAATACTTTTAAATAAGTAGCCTGCCGCAAGCTAGCGTACCCACCCGATCTAAGACTAATTTGTCTGAATAGTATCAACCTTTTTTTGCACTCCACCAGGATAAGAGCCGGCCCGTTAGCACCTGAAACCGCTTCTCTAGGATTTTTAAACCAAAATAAAAACTTATTTTGATATTAGGGTACACGTATAAGGTGTAGACTCTTTATAAAAAAAAAATTACTTTTTTCGCTGCATTACACCCGAAAGGTAGCCTCCGCTTTATTTTTTCTATCCACCGTTTCCCAATCTATTCTAGGAATCAAGGATTAAACTTACTTATTTTTAGAGCTGAAGGCTTGTTTCTTTTAAGTTAACTTTTTATTAGATTTAAGATTCAAAAAAATCTAAGGACCTTTATTTACTTCTATATAATCTTTTTTCGAAACATATTTAGGGGATTCATCATGGAAAATTTTTCTTTCCTTTTTTATGATATTTTATGGTCTTGTTAATTTTTTTTCCTGATTCTTGTAAGCCTTTGTATTTCAAACTCTACTTACTTAATGATCTTTTTATACGCGATAAATCTTTTGTCTTTTTTTTCTATAATTTATATTGGTTTGTCAGTTTTCTACTCAAGGCAATGATTTGGTGGGCCGTAGGCTTCAGACACCAATCAATATTTTAAATCATAGTATTGAATATATCTAATTGTATTTTAGTAATTTCTTTGTTTTCATCTTGAAGCTTTTTTTTTTTATCACTAGAAGACTCTTTGTTGCTCAAAATAGTATCCTTGATTTCTTAGGGTTTTCTTTTAGGGTGGTTATTTTTTGAATACGCCTTCTTTATATTCAACTTTCATTTTTCTAAAACCTTTTATTACTCATATCATATCTCAACTAATGAATTAGTAATTATAGGGGTAAAAAAAAAAAAGAAATTACCATTATAGTTAAATATATAAAGTACATAGCCAATAATATTATTTTAAAGGAATAATATAATTTTATAGAAAGTAGATTTTTCTGAATACCTTCCTCTTTATTAAAACATAAGTTATAATTAATGAATCAGAATATTAATAAGGCGATATCCAAACTAATTTGAATATAGATAATATAATAATAAGCTCACCTACTACCTATACTTACTTAATAGTAGAAAAATACTACCTAATATAACAAACATTAAAGGATTTATTTTGTAATTTTTTTACTGATCTTCCCTGGCGTAACATGCGAAGGGGTGCTTCACCTAAGGTCCTCGTCGAGGATTGTAAAATCGCGCCCCGTCACATATAATTATACAATCTTAAAAAAATTCCTTTGTCTCGGGTTTCGAAGGGTCGAAGCTCCATAAAATTCAATTTCTGTAAATATTTTTCCCAATGCGGTGGTCCAGAGGTCCAGCAAGGCTGCACCAGAAAGAATAAATTATAAAGCATCCAATAATTATACTTAGATTATTCGTACTCTATATCATTAAAGCTTGGCCAAAGTCTGCAAGGAGGCAAGATAAAATGAGCTTTAGCAAAATTTTCAAAAAAAAAAATAGGCACGCTTCGTTGTAATATAATACAACTGAATCTATAATTATTAACTGGCAAACTGCCCTACCATTTTAATGGATCTTCTCATTAAGACCTCCGTCTAGGTGAAAAAAGCATATTGAATAAAGAAACTTCTAGTTCATAAAGGTATTTCCTATATTGAATCATTCTAACTAAAAAGCCTAGAATAAATTTTTATATTTCAATAGTATCAAAAATTGAAATTTATTTATAAATTGACGGATAGATAAAAATTTTTTTAATTTAAAAAACTAAGCTCGTATAAAAACTGATAATTAGAGTATTAATCTATTATTTTCCAATAGAAATACTCATACAAACATGTTCATGGCTTTAACTGATTTAGATTTAAAAGGTTAATTAATATTGAATTTTTTACCTATCTTGTGTATTATGGTTTTACAATAGGCGTATTAAATATTTAAGGATATTAGATGGATAAACTTTATCTAATTGCTTTAACTTTGGTGAGATTACATCCAATTCTATTACCCATAAAATTAAAAACTATAGAACCTTTGCATTCAACCTTATTACCTGAAAAATAAGAATCAGTTAACTTAACTATAATATAGAGACTAATTGAAAATCTTATGTTATATAATACACAAGCTTTTTCTACATAATCACACTTAATTCCAATTATTCATTTAATCTATACTTAACTAATAAATCAAATTTATTTTCATTAGATAATTTATATATTAAAATTAAAACTTTATTTTTTATGATTGAGCTATTTTACCCTCCGAATTGGTCTAAGTGCGTTTTTGACATACGGTTAAATTCTTAATCTCTATTAAGGGCATTCTTAATTCGAATAGCTTTTAATTACTAATTTCTGAAAGCAAAGGATTTCTTAAATCAAAATTTCCTTTTCCCACCATCTTCTCGCTAATAAGATATAGTAAAATAGTATTAGTTTTTTTCCTTTATTATTTAGAATTAAAATACCTTTTTGGGCGCGTGGGTTCAGACGCGAGCTTGTATTTTTTCTTTTGTATGTCCAGCGCTTTCGCGTTTTCAAGTCTGTACATTTTTATTATGATATATAATAAGAAAATGCAAGAAAAATATGGTTTAAAGAAAAGGGAATTAATAAATGATTGACGTATAGTCTCTGAAGAATCCCTATAGTTTTCTGGGTGATTGTTATTATTAAAACTCTAAGGTTTTAGTATTAGATAGTAGTATAAGTTATTATTTTTCACTATTTAATGAGAGATTAAAGCCATTTCCATTTTAGATCGTAGTAAGAATACGTAGATAATTATATACAAATAGTCAGTAAATTAACGTGATAACTATAGTTTCCAGCATATAGTCAAATTGCGAATAATGAAAAATGGACTCCAGGGCCTTTTTGAGAAATACGTAGTAATCAGTTAAGTTCTCACAAATATTTTACGTACAAACACTGCCTCAAACGCAGTGGATCCAGGACTATAACTTATCCTAATGATTTAATCTGTAAATAAACTTTCGTTGTGTTCACGGGCTAAGTTCTAGGGATCCCCTACTCGAATATTAGATTGTGAAATTTAGTTACTATTGGTTCACACGGTATTACCTTATAATGGGGGGGGTAGTAACTTTCTCACTACCCTTAGTCTTTTCCGGCATTAAGGGAAAACATATAAGGTTCACCTGTTAGCAAAATTAATGTAATAAATTTTACCGAAAACCCGGTAATGTGGAATTTTTTCCGGTGCACTGACCACACGACACTTACGTCACCAGATTTTTTTTGAATTTTCATAAAGCTCGAACATTTATTAAAAAGGGGGATAGTTTCAATAGATGAGCCACTGATTTATCTAATGCCTTTTCTTGTATCTCTCTATAAAGTAGAAGTTTATATAGGGTTACGGAACTTTATCTTGCTCTTCAAAATACTGTTTTATATATATCTCATAATAAACGTCTTTTAATTTTTTCCCGATTGAGAAAGATTTTTCTTCGAGCTCCGATAGAAAACAACCCTCCGCTCTAAATTAAACAGATAATTCACGCTTTTAAAAGTTACAGTAGGTGCCTTAAAATTAGCATTTTATAATAGCTCATATTGCTCTTTTAATTTAGTATCTCTTGTGATAAGTATTTTCTACTGAAGTTTTAGTTAAAAACATGTTTTAAATTAGCCAAGTTAGACAGAATTTTTTTTGAAGTTAAAGGGGGGCTATATATCAAAATATTTTTATTATTTCAATTAATTTCTTCTTCTTGTATTGCACAAACTCAAATAACAAATCAGCCTCTTTTCCCAGTAATCTTTAAGCAGTTCCACCTACTCCTTTAGGCAATCCTCAACCAGCCTATCTATAAGTTAGGTTTAAGGTTAGAAAGAGTTAATAACTAGTCTGGTATTTGTAAGGACACTGTTTACGTAAATGGTTTGCCTGAATATACCGTCACGGTCCATAGCCCCTACTCAAAAATATTTTAATGTTGTTTATACTAGTTATTTGGTTTTCCATATAATGATTTATAAAACACTGCAATTATTACACTAAAACTGAAATTTGGCCCCTTACGTTGTGTTTGGATCATATACTAATATTATTTGGTATACTTAATCCGAGAATTGCTAACTGTAACGTGAATGCTATATATCTAGGAAGCATTAGCTAACACAACTCCATTCGAAGAAAATTATAAATTACTTTTAAGTCTTCTCCATTCAACTAAATAAATAATTATTTGTATTTTCTTTCATTTAATGCACCTTTCCTTTTATAGTATGTTGATTTAAGTTTAAGTTAATTCGCTTGCTGGCTGTTACTCCATCGTACTTACCTTTGATAAGTTAATATCGCATAGGTTAAACGAGATAATCGCCTTTTTTAGTAAGGCTTTTTTGTTTGAGTTATCTATCCAATTTTTTTACAAATTATTAGAATTTTCGGTCCTTTATATTTAGGTAGATTCATCAATTTTAATTCGGATATAGCTCAAATTAAACATTCACCTCTAAATAATTTAGTTTTCTGTAATCCACATCACTGAAGTAGCGTGATTGATTTTTATTAAATTGGGATAAAAGTTGAGTGAAGAAATGGGAGAATATTAACTAATAACTCTATACTATTTAAGAATTAATATAGCTATACTGGATTATGCAGAACTAGCTTCTTAGCATTCTCTCTTACTCTTCTTAGAAATGTTTCTTTATTGGAAGCATAAAAAAAGCGAATTTATATTTCTCCCTGTCTAAACGTCTAACATTACGTACCTTATAGTTTGTAAAGGAGTGTAACCATTTATTATTAGCTAAAAGATACAGTTTTTGTCTTTCTGTTGTACAGTAACCCGTCAGAGGAATAAAAACTTTGTCTTTTCAGTAACAGTTAATAAGGTAAGGACTACTTTGTTTAATATAGAAAAGTTTCTCTATTAGTTACAAGTTTTTTCATAGTGTACATATTGTAATATCAAAGTGAGAAATATCTTTTATCGTATTTAAGTTTTAGCTTTTATTTTAAGCATATATAGAGGTTTTGTCTAAATTATTTATAAAAAGGAAGTAATTAAGATGTTTTATTATTCTATTAATGCTAAATGTGATAGATGCTTCCTAATGTATACGTTGTTTATTTTATTACTTATTATTAAAATTATACACCCTGATTTTATCTTTTTCTTGTTTATTTAGTTCAAAGCACTTTCTTTCCCAACATTAACTATATCAATATTTATAGGGTTTTAAAACCTGGACTTTAGGCGCAAGCCTCTTTTTATTTGTCGTCAGAGTTAGGACCTTGTACTTATTTTCTGAACTGGTTAATTAATTTATAGTTCTATTTTTTCATGGCACTATATTTCATACTATAAGTATAATACTTTCTTTAATGGATTACGTGTAGTCTCTAAGAGATCCTACTTTAGAAATCTCTGTTGATTTGCTTGCTGATTGATTCAAAAATCACATATTGTCACTTTTTATCGTTAAATATTAGTGAAAAGCAATTGTATAAAATTCCACAAGCATAATAGTATTCTTTTAAAGGGAGAGCTAAGTGATTATTAACCCTCCATTTATAACATAAAGAGGAAAACCTTAATTGAAAATAACATAAGGTTACAATTTTAAATAATACCCACCGTAGCACCGGTAGCTAACCAAGAAAACTTTTTTTATCCCGTGGAACTGCTCAATAATTAAATTCATTGCCAGCTGTAAAATAAGCTCTTAGTCCACAAAAGGAAGTAGCATAAAAGTTATAAATGAATAGCTACCTAACATCGGGTCTAGGGCTGTATCAAAGAACCACACAGAACCCATAACCTATTGTTACAATAATGTTTTGAAAACCATGTCTTCTATGTAATAATGCTTCTTTATTCCCTGATGGTTAACCTAATCCCCTTATCTTCTGTACCCTACAGGTGAAAATGTACCTGCACGTTTAGGCAGCTGATCCTGGAAACCTAGGCCTAAAAATATGGTATATGCATACCTCAAATACAGCTAGGGGTGAAAAAGCAATGGAATCGTAAATACCTAATAAGGTTAAGGAAGCTATATTTAATGCTTCCTTGCCTAATATTTTTTCCTGTGTTTTTATTTATGTTTTTAGTCTTTGGGTTGCTAGTTGCCTGTATAATTTTATCTTTATAGCCAGCCTACGTAGCCTTCACTATTAAACAAAAAATAAGGAAATCCCCTACTAAGCTAAATCGTGCTTATGTTCCCCGATTTCCTCGCAAGAATAAGTTTGCAACCCTCTTTACCTTAATGGAAATGAAAACTAAGAAGCGACATGCAAACTTATTAATTGCTGCTGCACAGAAGAAATCGGTGAGTGCGCGGACTTACAACGTGGTAGGCTTCCTTATTTTTTGTCGCCGCTTCTTGGATGCTCTACTTGCCGCACCTAAATAAAGAAGTAAATAAAATCTGGAGAACAAGGCGAGCTGGATGCCCATCAAAGATTAAAAGTTCTTAATTTTTTTTCTTATCTGTTTCGATTTACTGCGTACTTGTCTCTGAGAGACCCATTAGTTTGCAATAACCTCTAATTTTTTTTATACCTTACTTTGTAAATGCTTACTTTCTAACATTGCAGTATATACTTTTTTCTAACTTTTAATACATTTACAAAATTTTCCACCAAAAAACATTGATTACTTAATGTAGTAACGTTTAATAAACGAGCTGTTGTGAATAAATTCGGAGCTTTTATAAATACCCCCATTGTACCTGAGCATTTGGAGTAATATCACCCGTTTTTAAGATAATGTTATAAGTTCTATAGGTAATTTATCATTTGTTTTTATAGAATACTCTACAATCTTAGACCTTCACTATTTCACCTCTGGGCTGTTAACAAACTTAATAAAAGTGGGAAACAACCAAGAGCTTGAGATAAAACCCGCGTAAATTCAAAAATTATCTCCAAGATTATCTTTGAAAAGGTGGTAAATCTAATATTCCGAAAATATTTACTGTATTAAGCCGAATCAGGTTGATTATACTTAGATTCGAATTACAAATTTACCATGTTATTAAAGATAATATAAAAAACAAACCTTGTTTATTCTTCAAATATCTTAATCCCTTTATATCTTCAATTTTATCTTTTACGACCAGACCCTATTATTTAGTTTTTCTAATATATGATGCTAATGTATGTTCAAGATTTGTTGAAAAACCAACCGAATTCTTTGCCAAAATCAACCCTTTACCTTTTTAATTCCTTGTAGGAAAATAACCCATATCCTTTTCTGTAAGATTGGTCTGATATTTAAGATAAACATGGTTCAGAAAATTCAGGTAAAATTAGTCATATTTATCATTAGTATCTTTTTAGTTAATCTGGCACTAGCATTTTACGAATAGCAAAAGTTACTCGGCCCTGGATTTTCTGAAAATAAATAGTTGTCGTCTAACGGAAACACCCAGTGCACTATTTTTATACAGAAGTTTCCAGCTACCTTAGCAAATTTTTACCCGTGAACACCTGTAGTTTATTCACGGTTCCAGTCCTAACCGTATACATAGTTGGGAATCAACGATAAAAATCCTAATATTCCCTATAGACATATGCCGTGAACACCATATCTTGTAACTCAAATATAGTTTTTACTAGAGCTAGCTGATCTTGTTGTTTCTATTATACCGAACCTGGTATAATAAAAATAAACCACGGGATGACCGATCAATACAATACTTTCTAATTTAAACTTTATTGTGTTATGCATAGTGTGTGTATGATCGCTAAATAGAAAGCTCAATGGCCATTAAATAACAATAGAAGATATTCCGACTGTAATTGAGATGCATTTCAGCCACCACCGTGTAGTGCAGTGCGTTAGCGATCACTAATAACCGACGGTCTTTAATCGATAATATTTGACGTTTTACACACAGTGTGCATTAACATTTGTACCTAACTTTTTATTTAAGAAGGTTTAACAAATATACTAATTAAATATTTAACTAAAATCTAGGATTTTTATTAGAGCTTTTGCTATTATTTTCTTGTAAAGGGCCGCTCCGTACCATACAAAAAAATAGCCCCGCAGCCCTTCAAATTTTTTTTAACGTTCGTTATTATAATTTTACATCTTTGCCCCTCATGTGAAGTATAGGTTTGCACCTAAACCTTGACTTTTTTTTGCGATTTTTAATCGTTAATCTACGTTTTATAATAAATGCCCTCCTTCCCTAATTAATTCCAATCTCAATTTTTGGTTTTAACGATTTTATTTTGCTGCAGTATGACGATTAAACTGCTCGACCTGCCTATTAGTAATGTTATATTTAAGAATTGTTCTGATTTTTAATTCTAAACAAATCTTCAACTAACAATATCAAAACTTATGGA
>JACYFI010000971.1:0-10775 GCA_020975735.1 Ophiocordyceps xuefengensis | reverse complement strand
AACATAAACCCTTTTTCTAAATTGGTAGGCTAAATTTTTATTCAGAATTAGTTTACAGGTACATAGGATTATTCAAACTTTTTTCTTACTTTAAATTCATATCTGAATAAATTTCTTAGGATTAATCCCGCGTTATTAAAATGGGATTAAAATGGCCTGGTTTCTTTATGATTATTTTCCTAAAAATTAGGCAAACCTGTGCGGAAAAATTTTTTAATTCTAGCGAACGCGCAGCTTATTTCAAGCATAAAAACAGAAAAAAAAAGTACTAAGTCTTATCTGTCATTTTCAGAAAAAGGTTTACCTTTTACGGATTCAGATGTAATAAGTCTTTAGGAACTCTTTTGAGTCTATAAACCCATTGACTAGATCCTGCGCCGGGTTTAAATTTATAACAGTTTTATATAAATTAATATATTGTAGTTTATTAATACAGGAATATATTTGGTTTTATAATGTGTGCCGTCTATACCATAACCATATAAAACAAAATTTGAGCTTGCTGGTCGAACAAGGAAAAATGAATGTAGCTTGCGCTCCATCTTTCAAAATAGATTGATAATATAACTATAATCGGCTAAACAAAAGGAAAAGTATTAAGTGGCTATTAAGGCTAAATCCAATACCCGTTTAACCCCTACGTATTACCCGTTAAAACGCATTATTTATAAAGATAATTAACCCCACCCTTATTTTTATACCGAGGCTTCGCTCATAATCGTGTTCTCTATAAATGATTTGTATAGAGGAGATGGTTTCAAATTTAACTAAAGTCCAATTTACTGACATAAAAATTGGGTTGTTTAAGTTTCAACAGTATATTAATTATTATTATTTACTGCTTTTTTTTGGCATATTTTTCTAGCTATGCCTACAAAAGGGGCATCAGAAAAAAAATAAAGTGCAAAAACCAATCGTCTATCATATATTAGATTTGTTCCGGAGCAATAGTATTTAGTTTTGTAGTAAACTGGGCTGCAAGGCTAGGATTTTGTTTAGGAATTTTTCGTGCGCAAGCTTATCCACTCTTTAGAGCCATCCTAAATAAAGTAATATTATATTATATAAGTAATGATGAATAGGGTAATCAAGCGTAACCAGGTATGATTAACATATCACTTATAGTTTTATTAGGACTATTTCTTAACTTTAAAAGTTATCAGACAACGTATAGTCTCTGGAGGATCCCATTAAGAAAATATGGATTGTGCCCGACATAATTTATTTAGGTTTCGGCTAAATTTCTTTTTATACTGCCTAATTTAGATATGGGTTTCTAGCATATAGTGTTTTAAAATTTCAATCACTATGAAAAACGGCCCTACTGTGACCTTTAAAAAGTTTGAGGGGGAAAAATGTAAGATTAACACCTATAAACATGAAAAGGTCAAAATTGTGTCTTACTAGATAAGACTAATTTTAGACCTAACCTATTTTAGGAATTCGAAAAATATCACCCCTGAAACAACGCGCAAATACGGCTTCCAAATACTTACTAACGCAAGTGGAAATGCAAAGTATTAATTTATTGTACGTTTAAATTATATATGTATCAAATTAAAATTCTTTTTGAGTTGGATATCATGCTGTAGTTCAAAACATTAAGCAACCCCTCAGGGTGCTAAAGGGATATGGCTGCAGGGCTTCTTATATTCTCTAGACAAAATTCTGTATGACCTCCCCTGGGTATGTTCTAATGTAAGAGGGGATAACGCACAACCGTAAATGTATTCGGGGTTTTTAATGCTTTTTTTGCTTATTTGTACGATATTAGAATTTAAATTTTATTTTTCCAGGGTTTATATATAATTGTTGTCTCTAGAGTTTATATCCCACGTTTTTTTTTTCAATTACATGTAAATGGATGTCACCTACCAACAGCCCAGCTTAAAGTTAATTTATTTAAACCTTGATAATAAACATTTAGTTACATAATCAAGTAAATTTAGATTTTAACTCTAGCAAAAGACATAACTCAAACCCATCTCCTATTTGAATTAAATCCTTAAGGGGTATTTGTATGACCTTTAAAGAGGAAAAATATAGCAAGGATATCATCGAAGAATAATTTGCAACAGCTTTCTTTTTAAACCGAGAATAGGACCTTTCAGGTAAGCCTTTACAGGGGTCGGGTACCTCCCTTTTTCAATACTTTCTATTTTTCTCCGGTTCAAAAATATTTAAAATAAGAAGCCTGCGCACGCTAGGAGATACCCACTGATCTAAGACTAATTTGTCTTGGGAAATAAGTATCAACCTGTTTGTACTCAACAGTAGGCCGCCCTGTTACAGCCTGAACCGCTCTAAATAAGTTTTACCATAAAACTTTAAGGATAATTAGAGGTACAACTTTATAGGGTGTTTAGCTCTTATAAAAAAAATATATTTTTTTGCTGCATAGCTCCAAAAGTAGCCCCCCTCTTATATTTTTCTATCCCCGGCGGCGTTCCCCTAATCCATATCTCCGGAAGTAAGATAACTTATCTTTATTTTTTAGAGCTTAGGCTTGTTTTTTTAAGTTTATCTTTTATGTGATTTAAGATGTAAAATTAAGACTTTTTTATTACTTCTACTTATAATCCTTTTTCAAAATATTTAGATCATTCAGGGAACAAATTTTTTTCTTCTACCTTTTTTTTATATTATTAATTTTTTTGTTTAACATTTTTTTTTCCCTGATCGTGTAAGCCTTGTATTTTCAACTCTAGTTTATTCTAATGACCTTTTAAAAGTAAAATCTTGTCTTTTTCTATAATTATATTGTGTGTTTTGCATTTTTCCTAACAAACGGCTAATAGATTGGTGGCCGTAAAAGTTCAGAACATATCCAATATTTAAATCATTTTAGTATTTGGACACTTATCAAGTTTGTTTAATTTGTTAGTAATTTTTGTCTTTAATCTCTGAAGCTTTTATTTTTTAATCTCTTTAAATCTTGTGTCCAATAGAATAGGTTCTAGTAATTCTTTTAGTTTTATAGGGGGTTTATTATTTGAAAAACCCTTCTTCTATAGTAATTCAATTTTTTAAACCTTTATACTCATATCATATTCACAACTTAAAATGAATAAATAATTCAAGATTAGAGGAAGAAAAAAAAGAATTACCATATAGTTAAATATATAATAAACTATGCCCAATAATAAAATATTCTAAAAGGAATAAACTTATTTAAATAATTTTTCTTAAATACCTTATTTTTTTTAAAATCAATAGGTTATAATAAATTAATCCAGATCATTATAGCGATAGTACAAAAAAAGTCGTGATAAGATATATAAAATAACTAAGCATCCTACTAGACTTACTTATAAATATAAAAATACTACCTAAGTATAACAAACATTAAAGGATTATTTTGTAATTTTATTACTGATTCCACTGGCGTACATGCGAGGGGTGCTTCACTAAGGGTGCTTTCGCGAGGGGATATGAAAAATCGCGCCCAGGCACATATAATTATAAAATAAAATTCCTTTGTTCTACGAGCGTCGAAGTCGGAGCCCAGTTAAATATTCATTTTGTAACATTATTTTTCCTATGCGTGTCCAGAGTCCAGCAAGGCTGGCCGCCTTACAAGAAAAATTATGAAGCAGCAATTATTTTATACGTAGATTATGTAGTAATCTGTATTATTAAGTGGCATCAGTGTGCAACGCCAAGCAAGCATAAACTGAGCTGTTAGCCATATTTAAAAAAAATGCACAGTCTTCGATAAAATATAATACTACCTGATATCATTTATATAATGGCAAATGCCCTTTTATGGACTATTCTTCATTTAAGCGGGCTCGTGCAGTGAAACACGCAAATTTTGAATAAAAGAAACCTAGTTCATAAAACGGATTTCTGTTTGAATTCATTATTAACAAAAATTGAGTAAATTTTTTATATTCCATTAGTACTCAAGTTTGAATGTTTTTTATAATCCACCCGCATAGATAAAACGTTTTGTTTTATTAAACTGAACTCTATAAAACGTTATAATCAGAGTATTATCCTAATTTACCCATAAAATTACTCTACAACACACTGCTCATGGCTTAAACTTGATTGAATTTAAAGTTATATATTTGAGATTTTACTATCTTTGTTGATATGTTTACAATTAGGGGTATTAAATCATGTAAAGGATAATTTAAATGTCAAATATTCAATTAATGCTTACCTTGCTAAATTTAGAATTCAATTTCTTTTCAATAGAAAATTAAAAACTATAGAACATTTTGCCATCAATTAACCTGAAAAAATAAGAATCATTATTTAAAATTTATCAGGTTAATGAAATTCAATGTATAATAGATACACAAGCTTTTTCTAAACTATCACACTCTAATTCCGAAATATACCATTTATTTCTTAATAAAAAATAAAATCATTTATATTTTTACCATTAGATAATATATATTTGAAGAATAAAAATTTATTTTTGATGATTTTGGATGTTATTTAACCCATTGTAAAAGCGTTTTGAAATACCGTGTTAAAATTTTTATATCTCTAATTAGATGCCATCTTATCGAATAAGCTTTTTAATCGACTAATTTATGAGAAGAAGATTTCCTTAAATTCAAATTTTCCTTTTCCATCCTAATTATCAGCTAATAGGAATTAAATTATATAATTGTTTATCCTTATTTAATGTATATTTAAAAAAAACCTTTTTCGCGTGCGTTAGCGCCAAGCTTTATTTTTCTCTTTGTTGAAGTGCCAGCTTCCGCTGGGTTCAAGTAATGTAAATTTTTTTATATATAATAAAAAAAAAATGCAATGGAAAAAATATTTTAAGAAAGGCAAGTAAAGATGTTCGACGCATAGTTCTGAGAATCACCTTTTATGTTCTGCTGCATTGTAGTGTTTAATATCCTATATGTTTTAGGTATTAGGAATAATAGTAATAATTATTATTTTCCTATTTAGAATAGAAGATTTAAGTTCGTTAGATCTAGATAAATACACGGTAGATAGATTATATAAAATAGAAATAATTAACTTGATAAGATAGTTTCACCATATTAGTCAATTGCCAGAATATATGAAATTACTCAGGACCCCATTTGAGCAACTACGGTAGTAAGTCAGTTAAGATGCTCCAAATATTTACAACAACACTGGCCATCACCGCGGGTGATTCGACTATACTTATCTAAATGATTTTAACCTTAAAGAATACTTTTTCGATTGTCAGTTTTAGTCTCCTCGGATCCTACTCGATAATAGAATTGTGAACTTTAGTTACTTTGGTTTTCCACGGTATGTCACTTAAATGGGGGTAGGGTACAATTTATGCCACTTACCCGCTTCATCTGTTCCGCATTAAGAAAAAAACATGATTGAGGGCTACACCGGTTAGCAAAATTATATAATCAATGTCTTACCCGAAAAACTATGGAAACTTTTTCTAGGTGATATGACTCACACCCGACACTTATAAAAGAATTTTTTTGAAATTTTTCTAAGACTCGAGAACCTTTCTCCTAACAAAGGATAGTTAGTACAATGGTGGCCACCTATTTTTAGTTAATGCTCATTTCTTGTATAATTCTTATAATATAAGAGTTTACATAGGGTCTAGAATTTATTTGGTCTTCAACAATACGTTTAAATAAATCATATTAAATAAACGTCGAATTTTTGTCCTATTGAGAAAGAATTTGCTGTTCCGGATCTACGAACATGAAAAACAACCCCCGCCATTCCTATAAAAACCAGTAACAGGCTTTAAAGTTAGTACGGTGCCTAAAATTAGCATTTAATAAATAGCATATTCTCTTTTTAATTTTTAGTATTACTTGTGGATTAAGTATTTTCTACTAAGTTTAGGTCTAAACAATTTTTTAATAAATCAAGTTTACAGATTTTTTTGAAGTTAAGGATGGATAAATATCAAAATATTTATTATTATTTTATAATTTCTTCGCTTTTTCTATACAAGCTCAAATTAACATCAGCCCTCTTTTCCAGTAATCTTAACGTTGTCACCCTACCCTACTTTAGCAATTCTCACCAGCATATTATAATTAGATTTAACAGGTATGATAATTTAAATTACATAGGTCTGAAGTAAAGGAATGTTTCCGTAAACTGGTTGTTACTTGCATACTAAACCGTCACCGTCCCATTAGCCTCTACTCCTAAAACCATTTTTGTTACATATTGTTTATATGGTTTATTTGTTTATCACAAACACTATAACTGCAATTTAATTAACACCTTAGACTAGAGTTGGCTAATCTGTCTTTGATCGTAACCATATCATTGGTATACTTAATCCCCTAAAATCAACTGATTTCGTGGAATAGCTATTATCTAGTCGAAGCTATTAGAAACAAAAACCTCCACTACGAATAAGATTATAATAATTTAATCCCTACCATAACTAGATTATAATATTTTGTATTATTTCTTTATTTATTGCACTTTTCTTATAGTGTGTTGTTTAGTTATAAGTATTGGCTCGCTGTTACTACCGATTCGTACCTTACTTATAAATCTTCATATTCCGCATCGTAAACGAATTAATCGCCCTTTTTTATAAAGGCTATTTTTTGTGTTTTTATGGTAAATCTCATCCCAATTTTTTTTATAAATTTATAATTTCAGTCTTTTATATGTCAGCGTAGAGATCTTCAATATTATTGGGATATAGCTCAAATACCCATTACCTCTAAATAATTTATTTCCTTAATCACATCTACTAATGTGCTGATTAAACATTTTAATTTAAATTTGCGATAAAGATTAGTAAGGATGGTGGAATATTTACTAATAACTCTCTATAAAGAAATTTATTTACATATACATGGGATAGTGCAGAACAGCTTCTACAGTTCTCTCTTACTCTCTAAAGAAGTGGTTTTTATTGCGAAGCATAAAAAGGTTATCTCTCCTGTTATACGTCTACTGAGTAGACCATTAGTTTGTAAAGAGTGTACTTAATTTTTAGCTAAAAGATAACAGTTTTGAGAATTTCTCTGTAGATACATAACCGTCGAGGAATAACCCTGGTTCACCGTAACATTTATAGTAAAAGAATCTCATTTGTTATTAAGAAAGTTATCTCTATGTAGTTAAAGTTTTTTAATATCTACATTATGGTTAATTTTAAAGTGAGAAATTATCTTTCCCTTATATAAGTAAAGTTTTGTATATAAGGCATATTCGAGTTTTTGCTCTCCTACTTTAAAAGGGAAGTTATTAAAGATAGTTTTTCATCTGATTAGCTAAATGTCAGATCTTGCATGGTATACGTGTTTCTTAATATTATTAAACCAATTACACCCTGATTTATCATATGTCTTGTTTTTTTAATATTCACGCTCCTATCTTTTCCTCAAAATTACTGATAAAATATTTATAGGTTTAAACGATTTAGGAGCAAAAAGCTCTCTTTTTTTGTCGTTCAGAGTTAGACTTGGTACTTAATTTTCTGTTTAACTGTTAAATTAATATTATATTTTATTACTCATGGGACTAAATATCCTTTTTCATTACTAGTAAATTTATCTTACTTTTAATGCGAATACCGTGTAGTTTCTAAGGATCCACTAAGAAATTCATCTGTTGGTTCCTGCTGATTGTTTCAAAATTAACATATTGTCACTTGTTAGCGTTAAGATCATTAGTAATGCAATTGTTAGAATTTTCCAAGCATATAGTAATCCTTTAAAGGGAGAGCTAAGTGATCTAATTAAACGCCTCCCGCATTCTAATCATAAAGACGAAACCTAAATGAAATAACATTGAGGTGTCCATTTATAATAGACCCACCGTAGCACACGTTGCCTACCAAGAAAAAAAATTTTTATCCTGTAGGAACTGCAATAATTAATGTTGCCTAGCGGAAAAATAAAAAGGGCTTGTCCCAAGGACATTTATCAGTAAGCTTTAAAATAAATGAGAATAGCTACCGTAACATCAGGTAGCTTTATTCAGAACACAAGACCCATAACCTTAATTTTTTCCAATATAATGTTGAAACACCATGCGCTCTATGTAATAATGCTTTTATGCCTGATGGTTAACCCTAAATCCCTTCTTATCTTCTGTACCCCTAACAGTGAAACAATTGGTACCTAGCTAGCTTTTAAGGCTAGCTATCCTGAACCTAGACCTAAAATATGTATATGCATACCTCAGGTAAGCTAGGGTGAAAGCCAGGATCGTAAAGTACCCTATAAGGGTTAAGGAAGCTATATTTAATGGCTTTGCTTAGCCTATATTTTTTCTGTTCTTTTTTAATTAATGTTTTAAGTCTAATTTGTGTTGCAGTGCCTTGTATATTTTTTTTAGCCAGCTACGTAGCTTGCCTTAATAAAAAAAATAAAGGAATCCCCTCTTACTACTAAATGTTGCGTTAGTATCCCCCGAATTCTCTTCAAGATAGCATTGCCAACCCTCCTGACTTATGGAAAATAAAAACTAAGAAAGCGCGCAATGCAACTTGTTTGATTGTGTCACAGACATGAAATCGGGAGGCGGAGTTTCACGCTGGGGCAAGGGCTTCTTATTTTTTTGTGCGCCCGTTTGGTGTATGTTTTCTGGCGCAAATAAAGGGCAGTACATTAAAAATCAGGAACAGCGCTGGAGCATGAAGAAAATGTTTTTTTTTTTTTTTCTCAACATTCTTACTTAAATAACTTGCGTACTTGTCTCTGAAGATTTTCCTTAGTGCAATATTATATTTTTTTTTTATACCCTTTACTTTGTAAATGCTTAACTTTCTCTAACCAATTCTATATAACTTGTCTACTTTTGATAAAAATT
The DNA here is from genome assembly GCA_020975735.1 of Ophiocordyceps xuefengensis. Classification (NCBI taxonomy): domain Eukaryota; kingdom Fungi; phylum Ascomycota; class Sordariomycetes; order Hypocreales; family Ophiocordycipitaceae; genus Ophiocordyceps; species Ophiocordyceps xuefengensis. The sequence goes on along the minus strand of JACYFI010000971.1, from coordinate 2,009 downwards.
TTAACCATATTTTGAACAAAACATGATACTTATCGAAAGCTTATACTTTATAAACGAGCTTGTTGTGATAAATCGGAGCTTTTAAAGACTATACCTGAGCTATCTTGAGTAATATACCCGTTTTAAACGAAAATGAATTAAGTCCTGTATAGCTAATTTTATCCCGTATGTTTTAAATAGCTAATATCTCTATATTGCGCTATCCCCTTTTTCAGCCTCGGTGTTTTAACAACATAATATAGAAAACAAGCGCAAGAGCTTGACTAAACCAGCTAATCAAAATTATTCCGCAAAGATAAATCTTTTAAAGGTGGGTAAAATACTAAATATTCAAATTCATTATACTGGTAATTAAGCCGAATCAAGTGATTATGCTTAAGATTCATAGACAAAATTTATCCCTTTATAAAGATAATTATAATAAACAAAACCTTGTGTTATGTACTACAAATTAATCTTTAACTCCTTTTTTTTCCTCAATTTAGTCTATAAGGACCTAAGCCCTTAGTTTGCTTTTCATATAATGTGCTAATTTGTAATTTCAGTTGTTGAAAAAAAGGAAATCTGAAATTCTTTTACACCAATCACCTTTTGCTTTCTCTATTAATCCTGGCTTATTGAAATAAATCCAATTCCTTATCTGGTAAGAAATTGGTCTTTATTCTAGATAACGATCCCAGGAAAAGTCAGGTGAAATTAGTTATATTTTATCAATTAGTTATTTTTTTTAGTTAATTGGCCCAGCTATTATTTAACGAAACAAAGTTACTGGCCTGTATTTTCCTGGAAAATAAATAATTGTTCCCTAACGTAAACCGGGAAGTGGACTATTTCATACAGAAGTTTCCAGCACTTAGCAAGATTTTTTACCCCGTGAACAGGTGTAGTTTTAATACAGCGGTCGTCCTACAGTATTAACCGTGGTGCAATTCAAGACCAATAATCCTAATTATCCTAATTAGACATCATTAGGTAAACCATAACCTATGTAACCAAAAAATATAGGTTTTACAGGAGCTAGCTATATTTGTGTACTAAAGTTATTTCCAGCGAAAACCTAGTATAATTAAATTCAAACGTGGGGATGACCGAAGATCCTATACTCTTATTTTAGGCTATTATTTTTATTGCATGGAGTTGATGATCGCCTACAATTAGCAAGCTCATCGATTAAGTTAATAGAAGGTATTCGACCTGTACAATTGAGCAGCATTTTCGCCACCCACCGGTGAAGCAAGTCTGTAGCGACACTTAAAATAACCGAGGTCCTTTAAACGAGTAAATTATTGGACCGTTTACACCAGTGTTGTAACATTTTGTACTAACTTCTTCTTTTTAAGGAAAGGGTTACAACGTAGTAGTAATTAAAATATTAACATTAATTCTAAGGTATATTAGAGTTGATGGTATATTTTTTTCCTTGCTAAGGACGCTCCGTACCCAACAAACATACGCAGCCCTCAATTTTTCATTTTAGGGTGTATATAATTTTACATCTGCCCCATAAAATTTATAGCCTTGCACTTAAACTCTTGACTTGTTTTCCCTATTTTTAATCGGTACTCTAATTTTATAGTAAAAGACCTTTCCCCTGATCTGATTCAATGTAATTTTTGTTTTATAAAATTTATTAGTCATGAAACGGATTGTGAAACTGCCCAGCCCGCCTATAGTTATAATTTTTAAGAATTATTTAGATTTGATTCTAATACAATGTTCACTAACATTATCAATATTATGTAGTAAAAAATCCCTATATAATTTAAACCTGATATACTACCAAAAATTAAAAAATTAAACCTAATACAAAAAAAAAATTGAAGTGGATTTAACCTAGTATACGTATAGGGCCTTGTAAGGTATATAAGGAATCGGAACACAATCACAAATATATTTAATAATGTTATAATTTTCCGAACCCATTTTTTAAGGGAATCCATATCTGTAACATAATGTTAATAATAGCTCAAATTATTATATAATATACAAACTTGGTAAATCAGCATAAT
>JACYFI010000969.1:0-10684 GCA_020975735.1 Ophiocordyceps xuefengensis | reverse complement strand
ACAGATAGGTATGGGTAGACTTCCGAGCAGGTTAAAGGAAACTCTATTTACAATTTACCCGTTATAAAAAGGAGCGAGTTATTATCACATATAGCTTAAAATGAAAATAAGAAAAAAATCGGATATATCTTCTTTAGATAGGTTTTGAAAATCTAATTATATATTTTTTAAATGATAAAAATATTATTTTAAGAGCTTGGCATCCTACACCTAACCTTAGATATTTCTAAATTCTTAACTGATTATTACAATTAAGTATTGTGATGTTTTCCATGCACAAGCTTAATGCTAGAGCAGGAGATAAAAAAATGCAACTAAATTTCTATTAAATATCATTTAAAATGTTTCATTAGATTAAAAAATTCTATTTGCATCTGCCTATGTATCGTTTTACCAATTTATAAGTATTAAATAAAACCTACCTTTGCCTTGTTAATATTATTTTTATATGAACCCTTGAACAAGTTTCAATAATTTTTTAAATATTACATGGCCAATACGACTAATGGGTCCGAGGATTATTTAAAGGCTCAATGGCTGCTGAATTAAAGATGAAAAAACCTCTTACGTTATAAAGTGTATTTTTATGCGTGTATTTTTTTGCGGCTATTACGTTCTGCACGCAAGAAAAAAAATTTAGTTGTATGCGCGAAAGTACAAAAATATTTTATTAGTATTATAGCCTCACGCTCGTCAATATGAAGAATAGGCTTGTAGGTAGATATATTTAGATTGTATTAATCTAACTCTCATTTAAGTTTGGACTTACTTGTTTAATAATTATAAATTAAACGGTTCACCTTAGTCTCTGAAAGATTTAGATTAAAAGTTAACTTCCCTCCTGATTTTCTTAATAAAGACCAATTCCAGGAATTTGGTTGAATGCTTTTAGAGACCAAATCTAATAGCCTCGAGCCTAAATTCGAGGGAAGCGCTGTTGTCTGCTAGCTACAGAACCAAGAGAAGAAATCTTATTAGTAATAAAATTAAAAGGTTAAAGCTAATCCATTCCTATGTTTTTGAAACTGTTACGGTTTAGTATTTAAATTTAAAACTATTTTGTGTAATCAAATATTTAATGATTCATAATACTGACTTAAAACTAAGTCATAGGCATAATTAATTAGGGCTGCTACTTTATTAAATCCCCTAGAAAAGCATATTTACGTATTAGCACTTCATCCCGTAATAAATACCATTAGGTAGCTAAAGATGAAACATGGCTAACATTAAATAGTTTTACTCTAATTCCATATTCACCTAAAGATAAATCACAGCCCAGATGTATTATCAGCCGTTAACCTACTAAAGGCGAATATTAATGTTACTGACTGGACCTAATAAGATAAAATAATAATTATGCTTGTGTAGGTGCAACATATCTTTTAAAATTAATTTTAAAAGCATCGGACCCGAATGCCTGTAAATAAGCCGTTTCAAAACGGAGATTCTTTCCCTTTTTTTTTTTATCCATTTAATGTGAAGCTACTACGCTCGCTGCGACGATAACAAAGAACAAGTTCTTTAGGACTTTTCTCCGCTAATAGTTGTAAAATAATTTAAATTAACCCCAACTAATCATATTAACAGATATAATTTATATCCCTTGTACTGTTTTCCAAGTAGGGTCTTAGAAGTATCTTAAGCATTCAAAACAAGGGCTTTGAGCTAAGCGAAGCAACGGCCTCAAAACGCCCCAACACATTTTAGTCCGAGACTGCATCCTTACTAAGCCTTTGGCTTGGCCGGGTGCCTTATGTTCCTTCGTTGCATCTATTTTGATTTACTTTAACCTCGGAGTCATTACAGAAGGGCTCATGTATTAGAGTTACCTGATAACATTTAGGTTAAAATAAGCTTTAAGGGGGCTCGCAAATTTATGATCATTGTTAAGCAAAAGGTTCACCTTCTGCTAATCGCTCGAGTAATATTCTTACACCTTACTTAAAACACTGTTTTTATGGGGCGTGACTGAAAGAAAATTAATCCTTAAAACTTGTTCTTTTATTAGGGTAAAAGCGTGCCCCTAAATATTTACTAATGTGGTTTTAGTCTTATTTATGAATTCTTTAGGCTGCTTCTCTATAATTAATAAGCATAATAGGTTTTATTAATTAGTTAATAATTTACAATTTATCATTAACTTTTTTTTATAAACTGAATTATATTAACTGCTGTGGCGTCGCCGGGCATTCTTTTTAAACTAATGTTTCTTTTTTCAAGTGTAGCGCAAGAGCAAAAGTACGTTGGTCAATTCATCGGGCTAATATTAATTCTCAATTTCCACCTTTCTATATTAGCTTTAGCTCCAATATGCCAAGCTGTTTTAGATATAGATCAGTAATCTTAACATTAAATATGATTTAGGTAACCGTTTGGGATGTCTACTATGGTAAACTGGCAGATCTGTAAAGTTAAACTAAATTGAGAGCATTATAAATTCATACTCTTACAATTATTAAATTTTTTAATGATATATTGCCTTTTAATTATTCTATTTCTAAAGTCTAATTATACTAAAATTATAATATCCTTTAATAACCTTTCCTTTATTCACTTCTTATCTTAGGTGATTAAGCTTAGTAAATTTCCATGTGTTTATTTTAATGAATTTAGCTTATTTGTACCTTTTAAGATTTGTATAAATTCTTAGCTATATACCAATCATCTCATATTTTTAATATATTCCATACCTTTTAGGCTTAGTAGAACTGAATTTTAACCCTAGCATCGACCTTTCCTTAGTTTTTCTAAAGTTAATAAGGAATTCATAACTTTTTAGTTAGAAACAAGGTTAAATCTTTATAAAGGGAGGTCGAAGGCCTAGTTAATTTAAGTAAGGCAATTTAAAGTTCTCTAGCTAACAACTTAAGTAATTAAAGATACCTCATTAAAAACACCTTGATTGTCATACAACTAAGTACCTTAGTTTGTCCATTAACAATTCGCGAGATGAGTTATTACTACTTTAGGAGGCACGGTAACAAAATTTGGATTCTAGTTGTCAAAGTTATAAAGTATTTCAAGATAAAAAATATCCTAAATTTGTAATCATCAAGTTTGGAATTACTTTTAAATATGTATTGATAGGTAAATATTTTGCTGCAAAAGCGTAAGTGAATTTTATCTTTCTTTTCTGCATAATTTAGATTGGGCAAATCTCAACACCAAAAATTCGGACAAATTTATCTCAACCCGAAAGTTGTTGTAACTTTTTTTTTTTTAAAAAAAATCTTAAACGATGAAATATCTATTCGTTCAAATTAACCATTATAATGGCTTTTTAAAGCCTCGGAGGTCTCTGGGGAACCCGAGGTCGAGGAAGCACCCCTTTACTTCAATGCCCTTTTTTCTTGCTTTCTGGATCTTCGCCACAAGAAAATATTAGATTTTTTTTTTAAAGGTAAACATATATTAGTATTACCTCATTTTTTACTCCCACTTTAAACCCCTTTAACAAATTGTTTAAGAGCATTTAAATAAAAAACATTTTACAACATTTTATACATTTACTTTAAAAGAATAGCTGTCGCACAAAAGGGGTTTTTATATAAAAAAGCTTGAATATAGCTTTAATTTATAAACCTGAGAGCTATGTAAAAACATTATTAAAAAAGTCTATTATTTTGAGCACTACAGCATCTAGGACCCTAATCCCTTTCTCCTTTCAATACTAGCCATAGTTTCTTCTTTCAGCTATCGAGTTACGGATGCCTAACTATCGGTAAAGCTTGGCACATTAACACTAAATTTTTCGCATAATTGAATAATAGTTGTGGTAAATTAATTTTTGTGTGGTGTGTAGCAAGTAATTTTTTTATATAAGTTAAATACTACATCGCAATCTAAAAAGAAAATAAGGGTGGCCGGCACTTCCTGTGTGAGGGGGGCTCCATCAAATAAAAAAAATATAGGCTCTTGCATATTCTCTATTCAAAATAGGTAGCCACTAAAAACAGTTAAAAAGTACATCGTGTAGCTTAATATACTTTAGGTTGGACATATTAAAACTTTAGATTAAATTTAGAGGGCAGGTTGGGCAATACTTATGGTGAAACTTAGGGTAGCTGCCAGTCCCCCGCACAAAATTGGCCAATATATTCAAAATTAATGACCTATTTGATATTAATGTAGGCGGGCACCTTGCTTTCCGCAAATACCAATAACTTAGGGATACACCAGCTACCATAGCAAAGGCAGTTTCCTAGCTTTGTCTACCACTACGCACAGGGGCCGACTTGCCTCATCTCAGAATCGAACTAACGATCGTATATTAGAGTATTATACTCTGACATTGACTTAATAGACTAAAATTCTTTTTATCTAACAAGTAAGCCAATATGTCTAACCCGCTATTTCAATATTCACAGCCAGAATTATAAAAATTCAACTTTTTTAAGTAAAGCTTTGCTAACCTTTTGCGTATTTTTTGTTCTATAGACAGGACGAGATACAAGGCTAACGTCTATATTCTATTTTTACTTTGTAAGGGATAACTTACAATTGCGTGAGGTTAGGTGGGCTTGGTTTAATCCGTCATTCTAAACTACTGTAACATCCCCTGTTAAGTTAGCTTGAGTATTTTGATAATAGAACCTGGTGTTAAAGTCAAAGGGATTTACACTACTTACCTTCTACTAATTTGTTTGTAAAACATGTATACAGAAATAACCTAAGCGGACCCACTACACTTACAATAGATTCCCTACACTACAAATTAAATTTCACCTGAAAATGCATCAGGGATAGTTCTCCTATTCTCCTAAGGCGATTATCTTTGTGAGCATTTTATTATTCTTTACTTCTAAATAACACGGATCCTGTTGGCATGTTCACTGCAGAGATTATGAAAAGGGTAGGAACCCCTACTTTTTCAATTTAGAAAAAAGTATCTAATCTTTAGTTATATTTATCTGAAATCTATATATTTTTTAATGAGTTATAGCACCCCAAATGTAGATATCTTTTCACAATAGTATAAACACTCCCTTAGGCACTTCTGTATACTAACTGGCTTATCACTGGTAAACATAAACCCCTTTTTTTCTTAATTCAGCTACAGAATCTTTATTCCAGACTTAGTTTTTACTTACATAGGCATATTCAAATTCTTTTTATCTTTTATTCATATTGCAATATAATTTCCTTAGTTTGTTCCTTATTAAAACATGGGATTAAATTGGGTAGATTTTTTCTTTTAGATTTATTTTCTCTAAAATGTTAGCAGGACTTTGTTCCGAAAAATTTTTTGTTTACTTCTTCTACGCGGAGGCTTATTTCATAGCATAAAAATCGAGAAAATAAAAGTAATAGAAGTTTATCTCTTAGTATTTACGATAAAAAGTTTACATTTTTTACGGAATTCAGGCTTAAGTTTTTAGACTCTTTGGACGTCTTTTAAAAACCCAACTAAGATCCTGCGCCAGGTTTAAATTTAATAACAGGTTTATATAATTAATAATATTGTTGAAGTTATTTGCAGATAAGATCTATGCTTTATATGTGTACCGGCCCTTATTAGCAAAAACCATATAAAATAATGAGCCTTTGCTGTCGTAAACAAGAAAAATGATGACGCTTGCGCTCTCCAATACTTCAAAATAGAACTAGATATATACTAGATACGGGCTAAACAAAAGGGAAAGTAATTAAAAGGTGGGCACTAATTAGCTAAATCAATACCAGTAACCTACGTATTAACCGTTAACGCTCATACTCGTAATAAGATAAATACACCCTATTTTATTATCGAGGCTTCGCTCATGATAGTTTTTTCTAAAAAAATTTGTAAAATAGAGTTAGGTTTTCAAAATTAACTAAGGTTCCAATTTGCTTACTCAACGAATTTAAATTGGTGCTTTTGAAGTTTAAACAGTATTAAATTATTATTATTCCTGTATTTTTTGCATAATTTTCTAGCTCATTGCCTTACAAAGGCAATTGAAAAATAAAGCTCAAAAACAATCCGGTGCGATCATTATTTTGGACTTTGTCCGTGGTCAAAATAATTTTTAGTTTTTGGTAGGTAAATGGGATGCAAGCCAGCGATATATTTTGTAAGAGTATTTTTTCGTCGCAAGCTAATCCCCTCTTTACTGATGCATCTCACTAAACGTCATATTATTATATTTATACCCTAATGGAAATAGGGTATGTACTTAAAGTAACAGATGATTAAAATATCACTATGTTATTAGGACTAATTGTCCCTTTACTTTTAAAGTTGCAATACGTATTAGTCTCCTGAGGATCCTACTTAAAAATTGAATTTGTGCCCATTATTTATTGTAGGTTTCTGCTAATTTCTATTTATAACTGCACTATTTAAAATAGGGGTTCTAGCTATAGTGGTTCGGTAAAATTTCCATGATCCTATGAAAAAGGCCTACCTGTGTACCTAAAAAAGTGTTGAGGAAAAATTGGTAAGATTAACACCTATAAAAAGTGTCAAAATTTAGTTGTCTCTAGTAAGATAAATCATACAATTTTAGACCTAACCATATTTGGATTCAGAAAATACACACCTCAAAACAATTGTAAATACCGGCTGCCCATCTTAAAAACGTGTGGAAATGCAAACGTATAATTAATGTACCGTTTAAATATAATGTATTCAAAAAATTAATCTTTGTTTGGAGTTGCGCTTCCACGCGTAGGTCAAAAAAATATGAGGCCCCCCCATAAAGGGTCTTAAGTGGGGAGTTGGCATGGGCAGGCTTCCTATTAAATTTTCATCTTTACAAATTCTCTTACCTCCCCTGCGGTAGTGTTTTTCTAATGGTAAGAGGGGAAAAATATCCGACACCGTAAAATTGTGACAGGTTTTAATTACCTTTTTTTTGCTTATCTTTCTACGTAATTTATAATTTAATTATTTATTTCCCAGGGGATTTGTAATATATTTGTTTCCAGATTTATATCTACTTTTTAACTTTCACTAGCATTATGTTGTTATCACCTTAACAATCAGCCAGAATTTAAAGTTATTTATACTAACTGGATTTATCATAACTTATAGTTTAACATAACAAGTAATTAGATTAACCTCTAGCAACAAAGACATACCTCAAACCACATCTCTTTTGAATACGAAATCTTAAGGGTATTGTTATGACCTTAAAGAGAAAAAATGTTTAGTAAAGGTATTCATCTGGAAAGAATAAATTTTAGCAAGCACTTATCTTTATTTAAACCCAGAATGACTTTTAGGTCACCCTTTACAGGGTTGCGTACCCTTTTCCAAGCTAATTCTTTCTATTATCTCCGATCAAATACGTTTTAAATAAAGTAGCCTCGCCAAAGCTAGAGGATAACTCCACCGTTCTAAGACTATATTTTGTCTTTGAGATAAGTATCAACCTTTTAGACTCACAGATAGCCGCCCCGGTTACACCTTGTTAACGGCTTTCTAATAGATTTACATAAAAAACTGTCTTTAAGACTATTTAGAGGTAACACTTAAGGGTGTAGCCTCTTAATAATAAAAAATATTTTTTTTGCTGGGCATTGCCACCGAAAAGTAGCCCCCCCTTATTTTTTATCTATCCACGCTTTCCCTATCCTATTTCTCAGGGATTTAAGGATACCTCTACTTATTTTTTAGAGTTAAGGCCTTGTTTTTTTTAATATCTTTTGTTGAATGAAGATTTTAAAATTAAGGACCTTTTTTATTACTTCTCTATTATATCTTTCAAAAAGAATATTAGAATTCCATTCCCAGGGAAATTTTCTTTACCTCTTTTTATTAATTTGATTTATGCTCTTGTTAATTGTTTTATTCCCTGATCTTTGTAAGCTGGTATTTTCAAACTGACTGTTCTAATTGGACTTTTAAGGATAAACTCTTGATCTTTTTTCTAATAATTAATTGTGTTTTCATTTCTTACTGAAGTCCTCATCAGATTGGTGGTCCGGTAGGCTCTCAGAATCAATCAATATTTTAAATCTTAATATTGAATTGATTCAAAGTTGTAAGTTTAACTAATTTTTGTTTCTGATCTTCTTGAAGCTTTTTTTTTTAATCTCTTTAAGATCTTGATTCAAAGATAGGTTATCTTAGTATTTTTTAGTTTTAGGGGGATTTATTTATTGAAAAAACCCACTTTAATCTATCTAATTCATATTCTTAAACACCTTTTGTTACTCATTCTATATCCAACCTAAATGAATTAAATAATTCATTAGGTAGAAAGAAAAAGAATTACATTATCAGTTAAATATTAAATACATAGCCAATAATAAATATTTAAGGAATAAATAATTTAAGGTGATTTTTCTATGAATACCTTATTTTATTATAAACATCATGAGTTATAATAATAATCAGAGATATGTATAGACGATAGTCAAGACATTTGATATAATATTAAAATAATAAGTATTACTCTAATACTTTTACTATAAGTAAAAAAATACTTATCCTAATATAACAAACATTTAAGGGATTATTTTTAATTTTTATTTACTGTTCCTGCGTTAGCATGACGAGGGGGATGTGCTTTCCACACTAGAAGGTTGCTTCCGAGATATGAAAAATCCCGCCAGCACCTATACATGCTTGAAGATTTAAAAAGCAATTCACTTTGTCTACGAGTCGAAAGGTTCGAAGCCCGTAAAATTGTTTCATTGTACATATTTTTTACCTATGCCGTAGTCCACAGAGGTCCACCAGGCCTTTGCGCCTTAACAGAAAAAAATTATTAAGCAGTAATTATTTATACTTATGGATATGTGTAATATCATATTATTTAGGTGGCAATTTTGCAACAGCTGTGAAGCAAAGATAAACCATGAGCTTAGCGTATTTCAGAAAGAAATAGCACCAGCTTGCTATAATAAATACTACTGATATCATTAATATAATGGGGCAAAATGCCCCTTTTATTGGACTATCTCTTCCATTTAATGACTGTCGCAGGTGAAACACCGCAAATTTGTGAATTATAACACTTTTCTAGTTCATAAACGATTTGTCAGTATTTGAATTTCATTTTAAAAAAATCTGATTAATTTATTAATTCAAGAATAGTTATCAAAATTTGAATTTTTATAATCACGAAGATAAAAATTTTTTTTTTTTAAACCTAAATCTTAATCTAAAACTTATATCATGAGTAAAAGCTATTTTTACCAAAAATAAACTCATAAAACATGTTCATGGCTTTAACTGATTTGAAATTTAAAAGTTATGATATTTCGAGATTTTACGTATTTTGTATTATGTTTGACAATAGGGTAATTAATCATTAAGGACTAATTTTAGTGTAAAATTAGTATGCTACTTTGTACGATTAGCATTCAATTTCTTATTACAATGAAATCTAAAAACTTTATAGGACTTTTGCATCAAATAAATCCTGAAATACAAAAAGATATCCTATATAACCTTTAATATTATAATCAGGTTTAATTGAAATCTTATGTTTATGATAATATCCAAAGCTTTTTTCAAACTCCACACTGTATTCTATTTAGTACCATTTAATTTATAAAACTAAATTAAATCATATTATTTTATTGATACCCTCATTATATGTAGAATAAAATTTCTTTTTAATGATTTATTGTTTTAACCCATAGGTAAAGTGGTTTTGAATTCGTGTTAAAATCTTATATTCTCTATTTATTGCAATCTTTAATTGCGGAATAAGCTTTTAATACTAGATTTTTTAGAAGAAGATTTTCTTAAATCAAAGATTTCCTTTTTTCGCATCCATTTATTCCCCGCCCCTAATCAGGAATAGAATAGTATAGTTGTCTTATCTCTATTATTTAGCAATTAAATACCCTTTTGTACCGGCGTGGAATTTCAGCGCGAAGCCTTATTTTTCTTTGTGTCATGTCCAGTTCCTGGTTTCAGTATGTATTTATTATTATATAATAATAAAAAAATCGCAAAAAAAATTTATTGTATAGAAGAAAGCGCGTAATTGAATGATTGACGCATAGCTCTGAGAAATCCCTTTATCGGTTTTTTTCTGCTTGATTGTATTTTAAATCTAAGTTTTTTAGTCTATTTAGATTTATAAGTAATAATTTGTTATTTTTCACTATTAACATAGAAGATAACAAGCTTCCACTTAGATCAGTAAAATACCGTAGAAGAATTATATTAAATACAGTAAATATTAACTGATTAATATAATTTCAGCATTATAGCAATTGCAGAATATGAAAATTTACTCAGGCCCGCATTGACGAACTCGTAGTAAGTTCAAGTTCTTAAGGTTAGGCCCAAATATTTTAAACATAGCAACCTGCTCACAGCAAACGCGGATCGACTATTAACTTACTAATAGGGAATTTTATCTTATATAAACCTTCGATTTTCACGTTAGTCGCTGCTTACCGAATCCTACTCGATATAAATTGTGCAAATTTAGGGTTACCTTGGTTATCACGGTATTACCATTAAATGTGTAAGGGTACATTTTTTCACTACCTTATTTCTTTCCGCAAACTAAGAATAACCATATCAGGCTTTTACCGTCTAGGCAAAAATTAAATATAATAATTTACCGAAAAACCGATGGAATTTTTCACGGTGCATGACCCACACGACACTTTAACTAAAAAATTTTTTTGATTTTTTCTAGAGACTCGAACTTTTCTCTAACAAAGCGATAGTTTCATAAAATTGTGCCCAAACATTTTTTAGCCCTAATGCCTCTTTCTTGTATACTTC
>JACYFI010000968.1:0-13775 GCA_020975735.1 Ophiocordyceps xuefengensis | reverse complement strand
CCACCTTTTTCAATGTAGAAGATTTTGCTTCTTTTATTTAATTTATAGATCTATTGAAATAAAAATTTTTTAAATCCTTTTTAGTAGCCTGCTAAGCTCGTATCTTTTAGACGAAGCAGCGGGTAAAAAAATCAGAAAACTAGCTAGCAAGTATATTTTTTACACTTATTAAAACTTAACGTAATGTTATTGTTAAGTAATTCGTTTCTAGGAGGCAATAATTTTTCCTAATTTTTTCTTGCGTGGCTGAGAAGTATCGCCGCACAAAAGAGTAAAGTACAGCACAGATGAAGGTTATAAATGGCCAGTTTATAGCTAACGTTTGGTTTTTAAGGCAAGCCTATGCATAAAAAGGAAAAAAAATTGCTAGAAAAAATTGATTAATAATAAATTACTACTTTTAGGGGGTTGTAGTTTTAATTGGGCAATAACGGTAACTTGCATTTTGGCTTTTCAGGTCATTCTTGACCAATCCCACTAGTATAAATTAATGAAATCATGGGGCATGTTCAGTATGTTCCACAACCCAACAGCCTTAATTTCTGCGAAAATTAATATTAATGGCTGCAAAGCAGAGTCCATATTAATCAATAATATGACTTAAAGTAGTAGTTGAGCTTTGGTTGAAAACAAGTAACGCTTGCGGCAATATTCGCTCACGCAAAATAGAGTAAAGAAAAGCATATTCATACAAAGAGGGTTTGGTTATACTATTAATTTTATTTACGATCCAGGTATGGCTTGAGTATACTGTTATATTTCTTTAATAATGGAGTTTTATTAGGTTAATATGTTTTAATAGATATTATAATAGATAAAATATATAGATTAAACACAAGGGCTTTTTGTAGCCAACGGGTATAGTGTATGGTCGCTTATCTGTTTCCACTCAGCATGTGTCAGTTCAAATCTGCTCTTAACCCGTATCAATACTTCCTATTTTATAATTTAGGAAAATAATATAAAATATTGATTACAATTAACATTTAAGGTTAATATGCGTTTGGATTAGGATTTTTAGTTTTTTGGGCGGGAGTGCATGTCGGACTCTTTTATTCGCTATTAAAATAATGTAGATGACAATAATGAGGAAACGTTCTGATTTTTCAGGCCAAGCTCAATATTTGATATTATTTTTTTTACAATTACTATGGAAAGAAAATTCAAATAACCACAAACTAACCACATTTAGGCTAAAAGAGGCGTCAATGCTTTTAAACATTAATTAAACATGTATAAATGAACATGGTGAGTAGCTAATTTACTCTGCCTATTAACATGCAACTATGAATAACGTTTTAGATATATTTTCTTATTAGCGTAAAATTGATTTCATTTTGATCAATCAAGCAATAGAAATATAACAGCTTTTCAAAGATAACAATATTGAAACAGGAGGTTGTTGTAATGATATGTTCTAAGAGATAACAAAGCTGACTATGTAAAGACATAAAAAGATACTTGTAATATTCTAAGGAAAGGAATTTTTTCACACATTAAAATTTTTGTTTTACCATCATCCCAAGATCCTAATTTGGTATGTAACAGTGTAAGAGGAAGAGCCGTAACACATGGTAAGCCCTGATAGATTTTGGGACTCTAGTCTTGCTACGTATTGATTCTTTAATGTTGGGAATATGTTAAAGTTAATAAAGTAAAAAGACTCTTCTTATAAAGTAACGATTTGATATTAACATTTAAATAGCCGTAAAAGCTTAATTATTACATATAGATATGCTGACATTAGGGAAGACAGGATCGGTTTTAGGTGAATCAAATTGATTTAAAGTATCGTGTTGTTCAAGTCCATTACTATAATCGAGAATTTTGTTTATTTTTATTACCGTAAGTTATCAAAATAAAATGAAGAATGCTATTATTCTTGTTTAAGAGCATTAATAAACGCACCACAAAAAGTTTTTAATGCTTAATGTAACCTTGCCTGATATTAAATTGATTATAATGGCTTGAGGTGTATTTCATGGCGATGGTTTGTTTTTCTATTTTTTTTGTGTTTACCTAAGCCTATGCGTACAAAAAACATGAAGGCGGTGCAAAGGCCGCCACGTAAAGTGTGTTACAGGTTTTTTTGATTAATTACAATTTATTATAACCCAAACCCACTTCAAACGATAGGTCAATAAACGGATAAAATAGTTAAACGAGTTTTTAAGATTCAGGTTATGATCTCTCTCAGAAGCTGTTATTTTAGGCTATATTCCTGCCCCCTTAAAGATATTTAATTTCGCCCTATATTCCTTGTTAGTTAAATTTCCAAATTATAAGGGGGATGCATTACTTCGTCAGCACAGCTCTTTTGTTTTGTAAAGTTTGTTATATTCATTAAAAACTCATCTCTTTTTGTGCATTACTTCATAAGTTTTTTCAAGCTGTGACGATAGTACTGCCCGCACAAAAATACCAGCATAATGTGGTAATATGTTCTAAAGTTGTCTTAAATGGCGCATAGCATAAGGCTGCCTATGCGCACAAACTAAAATATCTGATAGTTTCGGGTAACAAAAGTTCAATAAAAATAATATAATCTCGTTGTCAAAATTTTCAAGGTAAAAACATAATAGTTTTTGGTGTTTTTTTATTGGGGGTTGTTTGAATCAATCTTCGAGTAAAATTTTTGGTTGGCTAGGAAGCCCTACGGCTATTTTAGAACTAGGTGTCTTAGACACTTTCCATTAATAATCAGTAGATGATTCTGTTCTAAATCACCCCTTTAAATAAATAGAGTAGTTCTCTCATTTAGATTAAGTATGAAAAATGATGGGCTTTTCGGCCCACAAATAAAATACCTGTTGTATACTTTAAAGCGTTAGGAAAAAAGTAATCTAAAATGTTAATTAATAAAGAGCAAATTGCTTGCATGGCGGAGCCCGCACAATAAGGGAGGTAATATTATATAAAATACTATGGTCTAGCTTGATATCCGAAGGATTTGATGCTAAAGCTCGCCTAATATAAATCCTATAAGATAGCTAATTCAACGATTTGGGTTCTTTAACATTCAACCGAACTTATTAAAATTTAAAGATCTAAGCTCAGCCCAGAAAGCTGTTATAATCTCTAAAAGCTAAGATAACAAGTCCCTTCATCTCTATGCGGAGCATATATAGCAATAAATTACCATTTATTAGCAACAGGCTTGTTAACAGTTATAGTAAATAAGAAATAATAGTAAAACCGATCACCCTTAAAATGCAGCAGAGATAGAGAAATGTTATGAAACACTCTAGTTTAATAATTGGAAGAATGAATAATCATTTATTATAAGAGATTGCGCTACATTTTTTCCTTGCTGGCTGGTTTCACAATGTAGGCGCTGAATTTTCTAGCTTCTAAGGCGTAGGCATAGTTAGCCACCCGGATTCTTCTCGGTCAAACATTGCCACAAAATATTATTAAGAAAAAGTATTTTAAATCTAACCTTATTATTATTTTTAAGAAAACCATTTAATTGAATTAACAAGATCATGAATTACAGGGTGTTTGAGAAAATATAATTCTTCTATTCATAAGGTAGTTGTACTCATACGGTAAGAGCACTATTTGTGGTGTAGTTGGCTCTGGGTTCGAATCAGGTTTTTACCCTTAATTTTACTTTATAAATATAATATTAAATTAATGAATAGGTATTTAATTATAGAATTAACCCAAATAAGTTCTTGGATTCCGTCATGTTTTTTAATTTATTAACAAAAAAAATCGCGGTATGGGTATGGTATGAAAATAGGGTTGTTTTAATATAGGATTAGTAAAACAGGATCACCTATTGGTCAAGATCGAAATGTTAAAGCAGTTTTGTCCATTTATGCAAAAAGAGATCAAGGAGTGCTTTCACAAAATTAAATCTATTCTTTAAAATATAGGTTATATTAAACTAATGAGTATTTTTACAACATTAAGTCCAATTACGTAAAGAATAAATTAAGGCTAGTTGGTTTGGTGAGTAACAATACACTCGTGGCACCATTATAGTTATCCTTTTACTAGAGAGAAAAAACAAATATCATTTTCTTTGCTTCCTTATTGTGCTGGACGGCTACGTGTGGGCTTGCCTGAGGAACGACAGTAGCCATTTTTCTTTTTCCTTGCGTATTCCCCCCCTGTAGGGTTAAAAAAACACATTGAAAGTTTGATTAAAATTCTCGAGCTTTAGCTTGCCTAGCTTGCGACTAAGCCCAAAAACTTCTTTAAATAAAGGGTTTAACCTTAAAATTATTTCCCTGGTTTATCCTCCGTTAAAAAAGCGACCTAAAAGTTCCTTGCATCAGACTAAATAGATACAGGTTCGCTGGTTTCTCAAGTTGCCCCTTCCAGCACCAGACAGGAGTGGATCAGAAGTAAGGTTGCGTTTGTGTAGATATCCATAAAGACAAGAATATAAAAATTAGGTGTAGGATAAACATTCAAAGGAGAAGAAAACTGTTAAAGGCTGTATTTATTCAACTTATTTATTATGGTGGTTTGGGGCTAGGGCCCTTTATACATGTTAACAATGAATACTGCAAGCGTATTAATATAAAAAATTAAAAATTTTAAATATTAAAAGGGATCGCCATTTTTTGGTGCAAGACAAGCTACGACTTTCATTATAAGCGATAATATTGCTAAAAGCCGTGTTATTTGAATTACCTATATATTATATTTTGTTCCTGCAGCGAAGGCCGGGTCAATAATTAAAACATATATTTTTTATATGTATGACCTATTAGAAACCCAGCCCTACATTTTTCCCAAAGCTTTGTGTTGGTTGATAAGGGTTTAAGCCTCTAATCTCATACGTTGGTAATAAGAGTTCATTCTCTTTCACCAGAGCTTTCAACCTTCGACTGGGATTTTAGGTATATATAATATTTTTATTAGAGGACGCATTTACAGAGGCACCCTTACTTTTCACAACAATGCCCTATCAGATGAATCATTGCGAATAAATATAATTTTTCATTAATGATCTTTAAAATGAAAATTAAGGGATAGCTGTACTTGTATTAAATGTGTTCCTGCCTCTTAGCACGCACTTCCTCAATTTTTCTAGTTCGTTTGGACTTATCCTGATATATTTATGCAGGTATTCAATCTTAAGGGGTGAACATATTTTTTGTTGACTATTGATAATATATCATCTATCTCTTTTGCTTTCCTAGACGCCGGTTAATGCTAAGCAACTGATTTATCTATTTTATTTAATAAATAGCTATAATTTATTTGTAAAATTTATTTGATATTTCATTAAATGATCTTTCCCTTTAACTGCGTATTACCTGAAAGGGTTTGTAAGGTGTACCATGGGGGTTTTTATTAGTTAACAAATCTTTACAAAATATGTTCATTATATTTTATATTTTTTAAATAAGTATATTATATTACTTTAACTCGATTTTTTACCCTAGAAAAGGGGTTTGAGGTCATCTGAAATATTCATCTCTAAAACAACTTTTGTTTATTTTACAATTTTGTGTTATTAATATACCAAAAATAATTATAATAATGGGATCAAACATCTAAAATAAATAGAATACCCTTTTAAGTATTATATAATTTGAATACACAGCGATCAATATTTAATTGATGTCTACTAAATGATTTAGTATCTATATTTATAGCTATTGATTGAATGAAGTTATGGATTATACATTTAAGAGCTATTATAGAATTCCAGAATTATCAATATCAGGGGGTTTAATGTACTTTCTTATTCGGGTGGATAAAGTTCTTGCTTATAAGTCGTCGGTGTTGCGAATATTATTATGAGTCTAAAACGACTTAGGTTATTATCCGCTACATAATTCACGGCAACAGAGTTAGATGAAAGGGAAAGCCCGACTTTAACTTTAGCATCTCCTATCAAAGTGGGGAAGGATTGAATCTCAGATTAAGTCCTAGTGCCCATGAGCCGAGCCGTCTTTGAAGTAAAGCTAAACTTGGGCCTTGGAACCCCTATTGTACCATGTGTATCTACAAGAGGGCATATCTAGTCAGATAATTAGGATATGTGCATTGTGTTATGGACTTTGGATATGATGATCCTGACAATGGAAACAACACAGCAACCTGGGTACAATAAGTAGCATATAACGATAAACATGGAGACGTCTAAGGACGGATTAAGGAAAAAATAATTAATTGACTATCGGGATTACCCTACAATCCTAAAGGACCATGGTAACAGAGGAGGTTTTCATTAGTACCATCTACTGGGGAAGGACTCCCAAGGATTTTAGCGTCTGTGCTACACCACTAATGCTGGAAAGTTTCCGAAGTGCAGTTCAGACTGACGGTTTTAGGTAAACTACACGAGATTTATGGAACTTCTGTAGAAATAACAAGTTTTTGCTTGTCGAAAAGATAAATTATACCAGATTTAGTTCTATGATAAAGAATCTATATTACGCAAGCTATATAAAAATTCAAAAGTAAGCCAAGGGCCAAACATGACGTTCCGGGTATAATACCTACTACGTTAACAGGATGTGTCAAGAAGAAGTTATAGGTGAATTTATCACATAGCTTGAAAGAGTGGTACTTTCCAATTCCTAACCCGGAAGAAGGATATATATACAAAAAGACTAACGGAGGGAAACGTACATTGACTATAGCCCCCCCTAGAGACAAACACTAGGTAACAGGAATTGTATAAGAGTATTATTAAAAGCTATCTTAATGAACCAACCTTCTCAACGAAAGCAGTCATGGTTAGACTACAAGAACGCTGGCACACACGCATGAAAAATGGTTAAACAGAAAAATTCGTTATGGCGAATTGATTTTAGAAGGAGACATTCACTAAATGTTTTGACGAAATAGACGGAACAAAACTGATTGCGATGTCATTAGAACGAAAGAATTGGAGCCCTCAGATTTTTGGATTTCATATTGAACGCGCGGAAGCGGGTTACATGGAAATTCAAATAACTTACTTCCTCCTCCTTAGCAGGGAACGCCTCCAAGGTTTCAAATAATGAGCCCCATTATTAAGCAAAATATCTTCGTCGATAAAACTCGACTTTTTTATCAGTGAACCTAAAAGAAGATTTCCGGACGTGGAATCAAAGCTTCTTATTAAACTCATTCTTAAATCGATTTGGTCCCCGTTAAAAAGGAAAGAGGCCATAAACTCTAGGGAGAAATTAAATTGAATAAGTTTACGACTAAATCCCGTTGCGTAGCTAAGAATATCCCGACCCTTAAAATAAGTAAGAATGGGAATACATTATGATCAAGCAGATGACTAGAAATGTATAGGTGTTCAAGGAGGTAAAAGAGAGTGTTGGTAAATCTTATTCAAAGATTAGGGTTTGTTCTTGAAGGACCGAGCTAGTGGTTAGAGCTTTTCCGAAATGCGCTGAAACCAAAATACCCAAACGCTAACACAGAACACTCTGGAATTCCTATCGGTTGAGTCAAAAGAAGAATTCATGAGACCTACTCAGAAAAGAAATGGTTTTGAAGACCAGAAATATCAAAAAATATTGAACTTCTTAGCCCCGATAGACAGAGGTCCACATAGAAAAAAATTCAATTAGCAAATGGTTTCTTAAAAAAAGGTGACCATACCCAAATATTATCTGAATGCAAGGAATCTAAAGTGCTAAATAATTTATCTAACAATTCAAGTCTATAGAGGTTATAAATTACAAACTTCGTTTCGCAGTAAGTTTTAAGCACCTATCAGCAAAAGTACCTATATACTGAAAGAGTCTTGTGGCAGACTTCTGCACGCCAAAATTCAAGCTGGACTCAAGCTAAAATTATTGCTCAACTAGGTAAAACCTTTAAGGGCAAGATAGCATGGGTTCGTAAAACTAGTCACTAGGGAATAAACACGCGTCTTTCAATAATAATAAGTGGGATGAATATATTTTAAAATCAATGGCCCGAAGTATATCCAAAGGGTTTCTTTGGAGGTATTTACTTGTTGTTTTCATGTACTTCCACTACAGAAGTGGAGATGGGATCAACGTTGTCGTATGATGAAGGACTTAATTCCTAAAGCTAACGACGTAGCTAAATTAGGGCTCGAAAGAATCGAAGAAGAATACCATATTGATGTACGAGGATGCCACATGAAAACTTCAATAGTCAGTAAAACACTCACAACGAATAAAAAAAAAAATTCTAAGGCCAAATCTGGAGAAGCACGTATGATGGGGAAGCCATCACGGGTAGTACGGGAAAGGGGGAGTGATTGCGCTAAAGTAGAAGGTTTCTTTCCAGTTATTATTAGGGACAGGTTTCATTAATGCCAAATTAGGAGTACTCGTCCTTAGATAATTATCATAGTTATAACTATTATACAGTGAGTATAGCTATACAAATTTATGTATTAACCTTATATTTAAATTATTCTTTTCTTTTAGTTATTATTTTAATATAGGATTCTAATTTAAAGTAATGGCAACCACCATTTCATTGTTGATCACCATAAAAAAGGAATTTCGAATCCTATCAAAAACGTTTGGGGTAATTATCAATTCCGGGAAACCCCTAAGTTCTTGGTACTTTAACCGCCATATATGAAAATATATGAAGTTGGCTAACTAATAACTCACACGGTTAGTAATAAGCAGAAAGGGAGAGTAAAACGAAATGCAATTCGCGGATCTAGTCAGTAATCATCACCAAGAGTATTATCTGGTAGAAAGGCAAGCGGAGTAAATGGGGTAGGTTTGATTGTGTTTGAATTTCCCGCGTTAGATAACCTCTACTGGGCTTGTTCGAAAAGATTATCATAGTAATAAATCCTTACTAAAACAAATTATTAAAGCAACTTTTATTCACGGCTGTCCCCTAACTTAGACAAATAAGCAAAACTACCTTAGGACCGCTGATTTATATAGATCTCATCTGAGCAGAAGGGATTGCTTTCTGTTATTTAATTCTCGGAAAAATCACCCAAAAAACCTGAGTAGGTTACAATTTTCGAGGTTAATTTCTCCAATAATCTTCTTGCTGAGAGCTGATTATTTTAAAACATGAATTATAAGCCTTAGTTTGGAGAACAGGAGAATAGGCAAAGCAAGAAAATGGGTTGTTGTGATTTTACAATAGGTTTCTTAGATCATAAATTATCAACAAAAGTTAATACCTCTTTTGATAATATCTCCTAAAATACTAGATTATTCTGATTTTTATATCTTTAAAAATTAGTCTTATGGCTGCAACGCAGGGGAACACTTAAAGATGAAGGTTTTGCAAAAAATAATAATATTAGAGCTTCTTTAAATAAAGATACTCCATTTACTCTTAGAGCTTTTCTCTCGATATGTTGGCTTTAGCAAAGACCATGCATTTCCACTTAGTCTTCAATATTTAGACCCTCAATGGGGTAACTAGGTTTTACAAGTGGTGAATATTGTTTTAAAATATACCTAAAAACTAAATTAACATATAAACGCAGAGTCGTGTAGCTATACTTTTTTGTAGTAAACTCGAACATTATTAGAAGATGGCGAGATTACGTTATAGAAAAAAAAGTTTAGTAGGATTTCTTTCGGATGTGATCATACTATTCTATAAAGATTTTACTTGGAGTTTAGAGTCACTCATCAAAAATAAATTATGAAAAAGGATTTTTTAACTTTTTTCAAATCATATTACCCTAGTTCTTGGTTAAAAACTAAGGATTTTTGAAGGATTCAGCAAAGGTAAGAAAAATGGTACAAAACCAAAAAAATCCTTCTACCTAACCAATGGTTTTCGATCAATTCGTCAAATAAGAACAGGAATGTAATAAAGTAGATATCTAAAATAAACTACTTCTTGAGAGTAAAGAATGATTTATAATAATTGTTATTCCTTTAATTTGGACGATAAATCTAACGACATCATATGGACGTTTATGATGCTATACCTACTCTATAGTTTAACAAACATTGTAGCTTAATAGTAAAATTTGTCTTTTATCATTTATGTTTATTGTTGCTATTAGTTTATTAATACAGGGTCAGGGTCTCATAAGAATGAAAATGAGTTGAACTTTCATATTACTTAATGCAGTCTTTTATTCTCCTTAAATAAATATGGACCCAGTAAAGTAGGTTTTGAACTCAATTTATGAATAAAAAAGATAATCTTGCTTAAAAGACAAGCATAAGTCCAATGGTGGTTATTATATTATATAGCTTTAGTATTATCTAGTATTGAGGTCAACACAAGCATTTAATTTTATTTTTAACACAGAATAAATACAATTAGTATTTAAATTGCATTTTTTATAACTAGTAGCCAATAGGTCCTCTTTTAGATGCTAAACCTTAGTGAAAAATAAAGAAAACTGAAAAATTATATGGATAAAAACTAATTCTCCCTATACAACTTAGGTATAGTCATCTAAAAGGTTTATTTCTATATTAATCCGAGTTTTAGCTTTTAAGTTTAGCTATTACTATTTTACATTTGAGGCTGTAACCTCCCTTTATAGGAATTCTTGTGGTAAACAAATGGCATTAAGAGCAGCTATGAGATAGAGGTTTAATAGTCCCTATTCTTTTAATTCCGGCATATATTAGGCCGTGTTTTATCAGGCGCTTGTACTATTTTTAAGTTAATATACAAAGAATTGTTTTTTTCAGGCTTACCCGGACTATAAAATTAATACCTTTCTTAGAAAAAATTATTATTAAAAGGGTGCTGTACTAAATAATGAGGATAATTTAGTCTCGGCTTATGTATGAATAAAAACAATTCTTGCTGGACCACTCGTCGACTGCACAAAAAATATTAATTTTTTAAATAATAATATATGCTATATCAAGTCTAATCTTTTGTTTAATCCTGTATAACCATGTACCAATCCTATTATTTTTCATTTTATTAAAAGAATGGCTAAGCATGTGGTACCAATGGGTAAAAATTCTTTTTAATGGTTAAATAGTGTTGACTTTTTAATTTTTTTTGTGCTCAATATAACCAATACTTTATTTTATAGCTCTTAATTTATATAATTAGCACCAATAACCCTTACCAAAGAGGCTAAACTCTATATTTCGGAGTGTTGGATACTCATAAGTTTTTAGGTCAAAAATAGAAACTCATTTGGGTTAAATGTCTTTTTTTACTTGTCTTTAAGAAATCTTTTATTAGAATTAGAAATCCCGTGGTATTTTATCCCTTTTTGGTCTTAAGTGGCTATGAAAAGTGGAATATCTTGGTTTAATATAGTACTTATATTTCATAGGTAATATGTGTACTGGCAAGGATTTTATTGAATTAGGAAAAATTGCATTAAAAAATAGATAGTTGACAATTCTTTTAAGTTCTATTTGTTAAAAATGAAATAATTTGTAAAATATCTTGATAACCAGAATAGTAAATAAATGTTTTCTCCCACAACTAAAAAAACATGGCCGTACAAGGGCACAATTATATTTTCTACGCTCAAGAAAAATATGCTAAAACTCCAAGTTGTTATGCTGAGGCATGCATACTCGTCACCCAGTCCGCGTATCACAACATAAAGATAAAGACTTTTTAAGCGGAGCAACAAGTGGGTCAGAGAGACGTTTCATGGGTTTAGAAGAGATTATTTTTTAACAAAGGCATTTCCCTGTTACAACTCTATCAAAAATAATAGGTCTGGGTTGGCAACAGTTGGGTGTATTAGGGACAGGAGTAAGGGAATAGGAATTAGTATTTGGGTATTTATAATAGGTGAGCTAGAAACCTTTACTTAAAAACCCATATTATTCTCTACTCAATATTTGTTTTTGCTTATTCCCACGAGGAACTGGTTAATTCGCTTAATGATTTGTATATTATTTACTATACTCCGTAGCTGTAATTTTTCGTTTGGGTTATAAGTAAAAGTGTTTTTGATAACGCTATATGTGTATAAGGAGGAGGGTAGGGTATGTTATACTAAAAACAATCTCACTGTTTAATTGGAAATTCTATAGTTTTTACCCAAACTATGAAAAATTTATTAAATACTATTGTATATATTAGACGCGCCTTAAGCGCTTTTGAGGTTATTATTTTCCCAAGATAGCGCCACCTCCCACAATTGAAAGGTTAGTTGAGTTACATGAGCAACATCATGTATTTAGTTTAGTTGTTAATCTTATTAGTGTAGATAGGTACCCTCTATTCGTTTAATAAAAAGAACTTCGGAGGAATTGCAACCTATATCACACTAAGTATTAACCCATGGTAAAAAAAGTGCCCTATGTTCAAAAGATGTGTAACGAAATTTGGTGACACTCCAAATGATAAAATTTCCGTAGTTTTTAT
Source organism: Ophiocordyceps xuefengensis (assembly GCA_020975735.1). NCBI lineage: Eukaryota > Fungi > Ascomycota > Sordariomycetes > Hypocreales > Ophiocordycipitaceae > Ophiocordyceps > Ophiocordyceps xuefengensis. Next base: position 1,532 of record JACYFI010000968.1, on the reverse strand, counting down.
CCGTATTTATAAGTACTTTGTCAGTTAATAACCTGTTAATAAAATTAACCCAGCCGTAAAAGTGGTATCTAGATGCTTTTACGCTAGCAGGATATGCTTAAAGAGAATAAAAATAATCAGGGATATAATGTGTTACTAAAATTTAACAAAAATGATATTTATGAGGGTCAAGTCTAAGACGTAATCTAAAGAGATTTTCAAAAATATTCTTAATCTTAGTGTCATTTAAAACTATCGATTTAGTTTAATATATTTCGGAGCATTAATTAAATATGGGTAATCCTAATTTTCTGGTTACAATGTTTAGAATAACTGGTGAAATTTCTGATTGCTTCTAGGAGAACAACAGATTACATTTTGATAAATTTAAAATCCTACTAACATACTTAAAAGATAGCCTCGAAGTTCCCTGATCAAAATACTCGGACAAACAAAGCGAAAGATTATGTATGTCTTTTAAAGAGAATATCATGTAAAGGATAAAATTCAATGACTTTATCCGATAGTACTGGCCTCAAGAAGAAACTAAAAATATTAATGAGTTATTAAGAAGAGTAACAAGAATAATAACCTTTTAATTGAAAAACTCTAATAGAATCAGCTTATTGAGTTAAATGCACAAAAAGCTTTAGGTAGAATTTCATTCCTGAAGAACTAAGTTAAAAATGAGTGTCAGTATAGACGGATAATCCGGGTTATACTAAGGAAAAGTTTCATCTGAAAGGATTTAAAATTGATAGGTAGTTTTGGTTTCTCAGCTAGAGAGCTGGAAAATTTTGTACTTATAAGTGGAAGTACTATTTATAATATATAAAAAACTTCAAGGGTAAAACTTTCAAAGAGAATATAAATTTTCAGGTTCAAATCCTTAGGCTACAATGCTCATGAATAAAAAAAGTTTTTCACTATAATCTGGAAATTCTAAAGACCTTAAGACTGTTAATAGTAGAAAATCCTTATGGAATGTAACCATAGGGACAATTCAGCAGGAAATTCAACATTCACCTAGAGAAACACATGAAAAACCTATTAAAGGTATAATATTAGGCCAAATTATGTGCAAACTCATGAATTTTATAGCTTTATCGAGTTAATTTGATACATAAACCTGGCAGTTATTTTAATATTATAGCCTTACCATCTTTAAAAATTATTATCTTTTAATGGTGGAATAAATGATCCCTCAATGGACAGTTTTAGCAGAAGGTCACCAAATGAATATTGAGATTACCAGTATCCCTGATTTACTAGGATTCAATAAGAAAATTTAGAATTGAAGTTCAATATTCGTAACCAAATCTTGATTTAGAACAAGGAGGACTAAGAATGTTAACGTAGTCAACAGAGGTTATAGTACCCTGAGTTAAGACACATATTAGATTGTTATACATCAGGGGTGATTATCATTCTTTTGCTTTGCCTTACATGGGTATCAATGTGAGTGCCATATCCCTGGTAGGTACTAAATCAAGTTTCAGTTTTTTCTTATGAAAAGGAGTATTTAGGTGAGTGTTCAGATAATATGTGGAATC